>DWEJ01002294.1:0-11689 GCA_018245835.1 Mysoria sejanus stolli | reverse complement strand
GTCTATTCAAACATTATTCTAGATCCATAAATTACATTATTATCGATTTATGTTACTTATAAAAAAAGTTCTATCCTCTATCATTTTATCTGCGTAACTTCACGCCTGTAATCCCCGAAGAAGTAGGCAGAAGAATGCAGAACATTCCCATGTTTCGCCACCTGTGGAATAGGTAGTGAGACTATTGCCATGCATCGGGCACATACCAGACTCCGAACCACTATTAGAAAAGATAAGATAGGTATGTTATAAACCCTGACATAATGATATTTTGAGAAATGCTTCAATATTTATATAAGTACAATAATAATAATAGGTTCAATTCCGAGAAACTACAAATGGAATGGAATACAAGGGATATAATACATGATATAGCTATAAACTACAACTATATAAAATAAGTGAACTTGTTGAGAATTATCAAAAGTTCTCGGAGTATTTTTGCTAATATTACGTAGCTGTTGATCGAGTTCATCTCAAGGTGAGATGTATGGAGTCACGCTCGACGATTCCACATTTGTCCGTGTATAACGCTGATCAAACACCACCCACTCGCAAATTAAACTGCTTCTTGACAATTGACCACCAAGTATTACGAGCACCTACGCAATACATACTCTAAAATTCATAAGACAAACTCATTGTGGGTTCTTACTCTATTTTTAAAATATAACAAATAAAAATGTTTAAAATGGGCAATACACTATGTATTGCCCATGACGTAGCTGTGGGCCCTCGTCACTGAAATATATTTTTCATCAAATTATATTTATTTGATGCACACAGACAATGTAACAGATAGTGATCATCTTTAAAATTAATAAATAATAATAAGCTTGTTTTGAAGATGGTATCACAAAATAAATGTCAGCTCGTAATAGAACAATTTAATATTTATCTATGCATTAATCTATTTTTTCTATTGTGTCGAGCACGAGACCTTTAGATTGCTAGTCCCATTCGACTAATGAGGCAGTTATTTTGCACCAATGTAACCCGTAACAGTTTATACGACAAATTACGCATAATATTATTATGCTTCCAATTTGGATGCGATTATACATTTGGGATTAATTGTAATATTCTTATTTCAAAATTCAATCAACATTATCGACATCATTATTAGTAAACATTTATTAATTTTTTGTATTGTCAAATATTGTAATTTATATCAATTAATTGTAATTTAATTTTTCTGTGATTGTAAATTATTACTCATTAGTGTAATTGGAGTAATCCGTACTAATTGACCAAATAAATAAATAAATAAATTAAATTAAATATTATAAAACTTAGGTAACTGTGATGCAATTGAAAATGAAATATAAACGTAACAAAAAAACAATTTGAAAACACATTCATATTTTGATAAGAGCTACGTTTGTTTATACTGAAAACAATAACGGTTTTTCTGTTATCGATTTAATCTTTTCATGGTGCATGGCAATAACTATGAAATACCTAACAATGGATGACAGGGTTTCGAAATCGTACATTATCGTGATAATCCTCACGCTTTACTTCAAGGTGTTGTTAATATTATCAACTGCATGGTTGCTATACAATAACTTATTAAAACATGTCATAGCTCGGGTATTTGTTAGATTCATCTAATTTAGTTTCGTCTCACCACAAAGTAACTTACATCAGATATATTGTCAAAACAAATTTCACGTTTAAACACATCGAAGCTATCAGTGGACTGATTAGAACAATGGTATGAATAAGTTATAGGATCATTCATATAAGTGAAAAATCTTTATCTGTTCCTCCATTTAACTGAATTGTATTATTGCATTGCTATATAATAGGCATATTAATATCAAGATCAACCTGAAAGGTGTCTAACGGATGTCACATGAATAGAACTTTTTTCTATCTGATAATAAATGCAGGTCACATTGAAAACTGACCACCTGGTTTGTCTGCCTACCTTTACATATTACACTACAGAAAAAATATTAAAACTGAAAAGGGATATATGTAATGACCTGTATTAGACATTTAAACCTCCGTCATTTATATATTTGAATATCTATGTACTCGTACCACCAATATATGTAGTTCACAATTCTTATTCTGAAATTCAGAATAAATATCTCACTATAATAACTACGTTAATATCGCGCAGTGCCATCTGTTGTCGAATAGCACAAATTGCTGTTCGCCATCAGAATGCAGTGCATGGATTTTTTAATGAACCGCATTACCTCAGCACCGGCCTATTTGTACATCCGAAATCAATAATTTAAAATTCAGCCTAATAAGTGATAAAATAGATATTTTTGGAGCTTGTATAATCTTGTTTTAAATTCGTGTAAGTAGTGGGAAAAGTTCGTCCTGTCTATAATTAATTTTACGGATTGGTTATCAAGTATTTATATTATAGTCCTTATGCGTAGGCTTTAAGTAATGTATTTTTCAATTTACGAATTTAAAAGGTTTTTACACATTTATTTTATGATGTTTATTGAAACTCTGAATACTGATAATTGAGGTTCCATTTTCGTATTTACAAAAAAATTCATAATATTAAAAGGAATGTTAAATGTTATTTATTCAAACACTCATTATTTTTATATTAATTTAATATAATAAGTGTAAAGTTACATGTTTTGTTCAACAACATACAAAATATATCTAACGCAAACATTTTGTATTCATCACAGCCCCATGTTACTTTTGTAAATTATCACCTGAAACAAACAGCATTTTTTACACTGTGATTTTGTAGCTGCTAACTGAAATATTTTCAACACATCTACATAAAGGCTAAATGCACACATGCATTGTATTTTATATACATGTACATATATATGTAACAAGACCTCGTCTCCACAAACAACATACAATACTGTAGTATCAATATAAAAAAATAAAAAATGGTTTTTTTAACTTCAAAGTAGAGTTCTGAACATTGGGGATTAATTTTTAATTAAGTTATTGGATTTATGCAACTTTGACAGCTGCCTTGTGAAACTCAATATTGTACAGTGTTTAATAAAACTTACGGTATCCTCTCCGAGCTCATAAACGTTTTTTTTTTTATTTATTTAAAAATAGCCAATCATCTGAGTTGATGAGCAACGAGATTCGGCGTAGATAGTGTCTAAACACTCCTGTCATATATAACGATATTTCGGAACGTACCTCTTATAGAATTAATCACGCATACGGCTCTGCAGCGTCTCCGCCGACGCCCGCGAGAACTCGTGCTGCATCTTGTTCTGCGCGCTCTCTATGACCGTCGCGATGTCCTCCTTCCTCACACCCTCGGTCTCGATCAGAGGTAACACAGTTATGATGATGTCGCCTGAAAGATAGATACAACATTAAAGTCTCGTCCATAGCATCCTCCTCATAATCGGGGCAATGATTCCGTACTTTTCTACATTCTTATTATCGTATATCGGGCTTTTGTTATCATGCATACGCTTTGACTGCCTCGTTGGTCGTGTTGGTTGCAAGTGCGACTGCCGATTGGGAGGTCCTGGGTTCCATTCCCAGGTCGAACAATACAAAAGATTTTTTTTTAATGTAGAAATTTTCTGATTTAGAAAATTACTAGAAAATTTTCTAGAAAATCTAAAATTAAATTAAAATTCTAGTAGTGGTTCGAAGTCTGGATAAGTGCCCGATAGATGGCTATAGGCTCCATAGGTTCCATAGTGGGATGTAAAAATGTATGCTGTGAGACGTGGGAGTATTCTGCATTCCTCTGCCTACCTCTTTGGGGATTACAGTCGTCAAGATAAAAAAAAAATAAAAATAAAATAAAATAGTGTGACTTTAAAGTTTACTTTTAATTAGCAATCCCTTTGTATAGAATTTTATTGTAATGACTTCAATGTACTTGTTTCTAGAATTTTGGTTCCTTGTGAAGTAATATTTAATAATGACTTTTGTGCTTGTAGGCATTTAATACAAAAAGTTCAGACCATGCATCAAATATTCAAAATTTTCATTATGATTTCTTTTGCAGTGGCTCGGGACCCATATGCACAATGGAGGAAAGTTGTGTGGAGTCCAGACTGCTCGTTTATTGTGCTGGCTTATGGTAATGGAGTTGTCAGCTTCTTCGACTTAACAGCTTCAAACCTATTTAACATTCCTTTTGTAAGTAATGTAAACATGTTAAAAATACTTGGCAATTTTTGAATTTTCCTCACTGATGTGGCTGACCACACATTTAGATAATAAAGATACATTTTGAAACTAGTGGAGATAGCAAGTTGCATGCCCAATTTTGATTCATATAATTATTTTGTTATTAAAATATGGTCACATCACATTCCTTTCAGGGTAGGCAGGGAGCACATAAATCTTAATCTCTCTTCATGTACACTTGCAGTGTAGTCAATGTATTTTATTACAACTTCGCACATTGACCCTTTTGTCGTTCCACTGTTGGAACATGGGTCTCAGAATGAGAGGGTTAAGGCCATAGTCTGCCACGCTGGCCTAGTGCGGGTTGGCAGACTTCACACACCTTAGAGAAATTTTTGTTTTTTTTTTACGTTATAGTTCCTCGAACTTCTTTGTGGATTACATTTTCGTTAACATTTTACTTCACCATCATCTTTTTCAGCCTATTCCCGTTCACTGCTGGACATAGGTTTCTCCAATTGCATGCCACTGAGCTCGATCTTCAGCTCGTTGGATCCAATCGCTGCCAGCCACTTTGCATATATCGTCACTCCATCTAACTGGAGGGCGTTCTATGTTACGTTTGCCAAGACGTGCTCTTCACTCCAGAACACGTCTCCAGCGGTTATCGGTCTTGCGACAGATATGACCAGCCCACTGCCACTTCAGCTTGCTGATCCGTTGGGCTATGTCGATAACCTTAGTTCTCTGTCGGATCACCTCGTTTTGGATTCGATTCTTCAGACAGACACCGAGCATAGCCCTCTCCATAGCTCGCTGAGCGACCTTAACAGTATATACATATCAAAATTTGGAGACATTGTCCAGTAATCAAGCTACCCCTTATTATTCGCTACTAAAGTAACTCGCGGGACATTATAGCACAGAATGCATTCCGCTGACCGGTATGACCGATCCGCAATGACTGACCGGACTAAGCCCCCATAGCCCAGGGACACCAAGACTTCCTAAGCCGATGACAGCATAACCGAGAATTTCCGCTGACCATCGCTCACTCCTTTACAGTGGTTCACATGACCTGCGATGACATGCGATGAATCAACTGCCGTCACTTAAATGATTACTTTAATCCGCAGAGAGGGGGGGGCAGAGTTACGCAGAGAGGGGGCAATATGTTTTTGCCTCTGTCTTATGTGTGTTCTACTAGGAGGCTCTATATAACTATACAGATGGCGCTATATAACTAAAAAATATTTTGTTATTTATTGTTTATGTATTGTAGACACACTTTAAAATATAACGATTAATGTATAAATGGTTTTTAATAATTAGGTTCACCTTGTCGCGGCCAATCATGTTTTCGTCATGCCACTGTAGACCCGGCTAGCTACTTGCAGCGAAACGACTTACGAACTTTGTGTGCACCCTCTTTGTGTGCAATAACGAATTACTGTATATCATGATGTCTACAAGTGAAATGATTCTGGTGGGAAATTACTCTTAAACCACTACATTATCAACATCAGTGTTTAATTTTTCGTTGAAGTTTCTGCATAATGCGAACATGAGATGCGTGAACGAGAGCCAAGGTCTCGTGATAACCACCGCTACTTACAAACTTGCGCCGAGGTGGCGGTAGCTTCATAAATGTTACAAAAACTGTTTTGCAATAGTTTTTAATCACTGATCAGACTTTTTTGTGCGGTGAAAAATAAAAGACTACAGAAAACTAACTGAATTTTCAGAAAACAACAATGTTATCCGTTATTGTATAATAACAGTGCAGTGATAGCCTAGTGGTTTGAAATACGACCTCTCACTTTGAAGACCGGGTTCAAGTCCTAGCGCTCATCTCATAAAAATGGGTGTAAGTTTAAATATCACTTGCTATAACGATGAAGGGAAAGATCGTGAGTAAATTGTTCTTTAAGGCATATGAAGTCTACCAACCCGCACTTAGACAGCGTGGTAGACGGCCTTAACACATGTTCTAGACCCATGTTCCAGCAGTGGAACGATAATCGGCGTCGAACAAAATTTGTGTAGTGACTAACGGGAATTACACGATCTTAGAAACTAAGATATAACGTTAAGAAAAATAAAAATCGCTGTGTTACAATGAGGTTCGGTTTGAGCATTTTTGTGAAATAAGCCACCGTTGAACACAAGCGAGAACATTGGCCCGTCTGTTCGGCGCCTGCTCCACGTGCCGCGCGACGTACGATCGATCAGCGCTCAGTCGGACGTCGGGCGCCGCGTGCGCCGGTACGACAGCGGGGCTTGGCTTAGCGGGAACACGTGTGAACGGTGACTAAGCCATAATGTATACGAGACTTATTGTCATCTCTTTGACTATTGTCTCAGCGCAATGCTTGGTACTGAAAAGAACATCTAAACCTTTGGGCGAAGCTACCTCGGCTGTGACTCACCGATACCATAGTTACTGGGAGCGGAGTAACACAAGTGAAGCTAAAGAGACGTGGAGTACACTTGCTGCAACAAATGTCACGTTTGAGAATCTTGAGCTGCTTAAAAATTTTAAATGTGCATTGAACGAATCTAAGTTCAAAGGCCTATGTTTTCCAAGTAAAACTATTAAAAATCGGAGGGCTCTCAGCAAGCGCAGCAGGGAACACGAGCGTCAGTAGTGTGCGGCAGTGTCGGAGATGGTGACGACATCCGGGGTCTCGTGCAGACACCTGGACGGGTCAGCGACGGCGAGCAGCTAGCGTGGAGCGCCTGTACCGACGGCGAGAATGGCTCTGCGTTCGCTTATCTATTGTAACATTAGGACACTATTAGAACTTTGTTTGCAGTGCGCGTGTAAATGTAACGTTTGTAAGACTTCCATTCTTTTATTTTATGTATGATTGTAAATTCGTAAGACATCTCCCTTTCTCGACTAAACAAATTCAGATCAGGTACATGTACAAACAATCTAGCATTATTTTAAAATTGTGTTTTCGAGACTGTTTTCCGTGCCGGTGCGCGTAATAATATGAGCACTGTCCGCGACCCCGAGCCGGGACACAGGCTATCGTAAGAGGCGACATAGGTACAGACAGCAGCGTAGGTGATGCTAGAAGCTGTGCTCTGCGATCCCCAACCCGCGTGCCCAGCGTGGGGATTATGGGGATAATCCCTCACGAGAGGCCTGTGTCCAGCAATGGACTGTAATACGCTGATAATGATGATGAGATCTATACTTTTGTCCAGCAAGATATAACGTTATGTTGCTTTCAATGTTTCGTTCAATTTTAAATCATCCTCCGTTATTGTACCTTATATTAAATATGAACATGTTGAAGTGTAGCCTGTCGCCGGCTCTGCCGGTGCTCGCAGTCTCTAGTAGACCTGTAATACGTACACAATTGTAACATACTCTTGACCATTTAAGATGGACTTAGCTCTGATAGTCTGATAGTTAAGCATAGGCTTGCACTGTAATGTCGTATACAAATTTTATCATGTTACTTTACGATGTCTTATTTGTTAATTTATTTTCGGTGTGTCCTTGTTTCTTATGATCCTGGTGCTTAGGAGAGAATTATCTTGTGTCATTTGTATAATCTTATTGTATATTGTATATTCTTGTATATTGTATAATCTCATTTGCACAAGACGTGCAAAACACATCTATATAAACAATTGGTAAATATGAAATATGTAATTTGTTTCTTTTCATTAGATGCTTCATTCTACCTTCTCTCCTGACCAGACTCCTAGGTGGTACCTTTTCATGTAGTATTTCCCAAATTCATTATTTCTCATTTGTAAGTTATTAAGTTCGAATTTAATTCGAATTTACTACAAATGAATTTTTCTGATTTAGAAATTTTCTAATTTAGAAATTTTCTGATTTAGAAAATGTCTAGAAATTTCCTAGAAAAATTCTAGAAGAATTTAAAAAATTAAATTTCATTTTAGTAGTGGTTCGGAGTCTGGATATGTGCCGGATAGATGGCGATAGGCTCACCGCCTATTCCATAGTGGGACCTAAAAAAAGGTATGCGGTGAAACGTGGGAGTGTTCTGCATTCCTCTGCTTACCTCTTCGGGGATTACAGGCGTGAAAATAAAAAAAGAAAAAGAAGATACTATAAATTCAATTTAGAAAAACCCAGTGTTGCCCGATCAGGGGTTTGGCATTCGCGATTGCAACCAACACGAACGACGCTCTCTACCGGCATTCGCGATTGCAACCAACACGAACGACGAGACAGCAGTATTGTTTTTAAATGCACTGTAAAATATATTTACGCATTTAATCCGGCCAAATTTATGAAGGGAAGTACTTACGAATGAAGTGGTTACGAACACAAGAATAGCCAATAGAATATAAAGGGATCCTCTTTGTTCTGCAGCAAGGCAATATTGCTCATCAATTGTACTGTTTAGCTTCAATAGTCGTAACAATAAAGCCTTCCTCTTGTTGTCATTCGAACATTCATTTATACCTTAATGAAGGTGGTATTAGTTACTGGTGGACAAGAAAATAGGATTAACTTCGAATTAAAATGCCTCACGAGAATAAAATGTAATTTAAATAAAAAAACGTAAAAAAATCTTTTGATATTCATAACAGTAGGTAGTTTACTTTGCTAAGCAATGTAACTTAAAGGCAACCAGAAATTGTACGGGCTGGTTAGAAGAGACGAAGGTTCTGTAAATGGATTAAAGTAACATAAGTAAAATACGAGGCGCACAATCTTTTGCTGTAATCGGGTTTAATTCTTGCCCTTGTATTTAATTATACAATTTGGTTAAGCGAGCTCTGAAATGTTTTGTCTGAGAATAATGATTTAAAAGCGTAACGTACTCGAAGAGGTAGGTAGATGAATGCAGTACACTCCCACGTTTCACGAGTTAGGTTTGCGTCCAATCATAGCATGGGTGGTGAGTCTATTACCATTCACCGTGTTCTAATCCAGAGTCCGAACCAATACTAAAAAGGTGACTAAAAATTTTACATAGTAAAATCGATTGATACCAGATTAAGGATTTCAACCCAAGATCGGCAGTCGACCGGCAGTTGCATTTTCAACCAGTCGACACACAAAGCAGTCTAGTCTAGTTCTAGTATAGTTAAAACTATATATAAAAAGGGTTAGAAAGAACCTTATATAGGACAGGATACAACCACGCGTATCTTAACCTAGAGGTGATTACCTATTGCTATTGGACTCAGAACTTTTGGAAAATAGCCTGCGTATATGCAGCAGGAGATTCAAATATGAATAAAGTAACTACATCAGGTCTACAAAGATCGAGATATTTGGTTTTCAGTGCTCTCAGCTTACCCCATAAGAGATCGGATACGGCGATCTAATAATAATGTGATGTTATATAAGGAGAATATTCATTTAATTTAATATATAATTAATATACGATACATACCGATACGATACGATAGTTCATACCAAAGTTGATTCTGCAATTCATTAACATCTACAGGGCACCGCAGACAGGAATGCGGTTAAACTTAAAATAAACTATTAGATCCATCTGACTTTAAACACATCCATTGTGTGGTTGTAACAGGGAAACTAATTGTTCTTTGAATTTGTATATCAAATTACACAAATTGGGCATACGAAGAAAAGGCAAATTCAGCCTTTTTTGGACCCGCGTCCATGCATGAATCTCTGCCCAACTAAATAAGGTCTGATCGAAGTCGCTTGATTTGTTTCCAAAAGTGGACCGATAAAAACTATCACTGATTATAAAGGTGACTGATTAATAAGTTACAATTCACGTGTGAATTTCAACGACAGTGTTTTAATTTCGAACATTGTAAGAAAAAAGTAATGTCTCGCTTGGAGTACCCAAAAAGGCAGATCCTCTATCTGCCTTTTTTGGTGCAGTACACTCCCACGTTTCATCAGTTACGTTCGTAAATTGTGCCGTCAAATAACTCGATGATTTTTGCGCAGTACTTCCACATCCGTGTGCGATATCTTGACAACGACAATGATAGACGACCAGATGGAAAAAACATATTACGACACACACTTCGTAAAAAAAGGACTAGACAGGAATTTATAGAGAAATACTTCGTATAATATAGTTTATCCAAAATATTTTTTTATGAAAACACGTAACCAGAAAGGGGCTCTTCACAGAATTTAGTCACTGACGCAGTCTACAATGAATCATCACAAACGATCACCTAATTAATATTTTTGAGAAATTTCCTCTTCCTATACTTGTGCTAAAATTCTCGTATTTTTTGCTGATGCTCTTTGGGGAAACCCAAAGAGCATCATCGCTCCTTGTCCTCGGCTTGCCACCTCCTTTTTTTGCAACTTTTCGCAGATCTTCATTCCACCTGGCCGAAAGGTGTCCTACACTACGTTTGCCGAGCCGCGGTCTCCTTTTGAGAACGGACCTACTCCACCTATTATTTGTTCTTCAGCAGATATGCAATGAGTACCTGTTGTAACATATGGAGCTGAAACTTAATGTTACCATCAAACAACATCAAATTAAACACGTCATCGAAACATTCAATGTATATGGAATATTGATTGCGTCGATCGGTACCGCCAGCGACCGATTCCTATAGTTTCAATTATCTGTGCACTACACAGTGGAAGACACTTAATACAGACAGTACAAAGTAAATATATAATGTATGATCAAATACGTGTTGTATATCTGCAGTACATTGTGTGTGAACAATACACACAAGTATACCTGTGCACAGAGGGCACGTACGTGAGAGCCAAGTTCAACCGCGGAATGATTAGAACGTTAATGATCATGTATATTACAGTTGAAAATATATTCATCACGTCAGGTCTCTTACGGGGTAAACGGAAAGTAAAGAATAACACAATAACGTAAAGAAGCGTAACATCACGCCTGTAATTGCCAAAGAGGTTGGCAGAGAAATGCGTAATACTCCCACGTTTCAACAATTACGTAAGAAAATATCTATATCTTTATAGCTCTGACGGGCTTCTTGTCCATTCATCACTCTGTACATTCACACCGGTTTGGGAGACTGCAGACTCCCCCATCAGCGAGTATCTAATTGATCGAGATAGCTAAATATTGGCCTCTTTCCGGACCTGAATCTATTAAAATTCACATTGTATACATATATTGTCATTCTTTCAATTACCGTCCTCTGTAAGTATCCAAACAACTAGAGCATAATAATACAATTCACACATATCGTTTCAAAGCTACATACGTGTGCAATATCGGTGATATTTCGAGCAAATATTTGTGTTCACATTCGTTTTTAAATTACAGCACGTTCGTTCATTGTTCAATAAGCGATTGGTATGGGGATTTTATGAAATAAAATATAATTATTGTTAGAACCGGGCTAAGGACGTACATCACGCCTTTCATTCTCAAAGAGGTTCACACAGGAGTGTAGTACACTCCTACGTTACACTAGTTTTGTTTACGTTCCACTATGGAGTAGATGGTGAGTCTATTGGCATTCACCGGACGCATGTCTAGATTAACAGCCACTACTAGAAAACTTATTTATTTATTAAATGTATTTATATATCGAGGGGTGAAAGGCTATTTGTTTTAAGCGACATTTTTAGCGATATTAAGTTACA
>DWEJ01002293.1:0-11693 GCA_018245835.1 Mysoria sejanus stolli | reverse complement strand
TCCTAGAGAAATTCTAGAAGAATCTAAAAAATTAAATTTCATTCTAGTAGTGGTTCGGAGTCTGGATATGTGCCCGAATAGATGGCGATAGGCTCACTACCTATTCCATAGGGGGACGTAAAAATGTATGCGGTGAAACGTGGGAGTGTTCTGCATTCCTCTGCTTACCTCTTCGAAGATTACAGGCGTGAAGATAAAAAAAAAATATTTATAATGTATTTCATATGAAACTACGTATTTTTACGAAACTAAAACAATAACTAAATAATAAAAAATATATTTTTTTAATTAAAAAAGAATGTTTATGGGACAAAAACTTTACCCTTACATAATAATATTTAGTAATGCTACTTCTAATTGATTAAAACTCATCAGAGAATGGCATCACAACACAACCCTAAAAAATATAAAAATCTGCATAGAAAGTGTGCCCCGATAAGTAGCATGTTTAAATGCTGCAAGAGGTGGCATTATTTAATCTATACTAATAATATAAAGCTGAAGAGTTTGTTTGATTGTTTGAACGCGCTAATCTCAGAAAATATTGGCCCGATTTGAAACGGCTTCTCACAATGCCTTCGCTGCTACCTATAGACGGCTAAGCTGCTTGATAATAATTTTAATATCTGAAGATAATGTCACAAACTTAAAATTCTCGGATCGGTTAAAGTATTATTAGGTATATCTTTAAAAACCCAGCACGAAATAAAGATTTTTGCAACATGCTCACACACATTCACATTTCAATGATTTATGTGATTAATGATAGAACTAATTTATCACGGGAATGAGTTACACTCCTCTATTTACACCTTTGGGCAAATACAGACCTGATGCTATGTTATTTCATGTACCATGTGTAATAATATTATATGTTTAGCCGAATGAAAAATTCCTTCACTACACTACATACTTTAACATAAAAAATATTTTGACACATGTCACAAAAATTCAAAAATTGCCATTGTCAATTTGAAACTAATATACTTAACAGTATTTTTATATATTTATATAGTAATGTTTGTATTAAAAAACTTCATATAAACTATACTGTAACCCTTAACTCTATCTCATATGTAATATGATTTAAATACAAATAAAAGGGAAGAAGCTGAATGTATATAAAATTATTATAATCTAGTTTAAAACAAACCGAATACGAATATCATGTTTCTTCGGAAGTGTTTTGCTGCAAAGGCTACCTATTGTAGAGGAATACCATTATCAGATAATAGTATCTCTATATCCAGCTTCAAATTACTCCAAAGGACACGTTGTAGTGAGTAAACATTCCCTGCGTATAACCTCAAAATTAGTATTTCTTATAAGTCAAGCTAGATTTAATCATCATTATCATCAGTAAGTTTAATCTGAAGTCAAGCCTTCATTGAACTAAATCTTCTGCTCTTTGTATCTAACCGCTGCCAAACAACTTGCGTATATCGTCATTTCACAACTTGAGAGAGTCAAACGCCATCAGTCCAATCGTGGTCTTGGTTGGATTTTGATACTCTTTGTAAACCAAATATAGAATTCTGTATATTAAGAGTAATAAATAATTTAAATTAAGAACGTGTGTCAATTTCGATTCTTGTGCTGGCTCTTATACAGAATGATCGCAAAGTCCAAAATATATTGTTATACTCTGCTATTTCCCAGTTTTCTTTCAGTCTCCGCTGCAGAACACGACATACGATATTATAAGCCTGTATTACATTACTCAGTTATAATAAAAAAAGTTCATAAATTACACAGTGTACTGCTATGACTTTTCGATTGTAGCCTAGTAATAACATTGGCTCGTTCTCACACGCAAAACAGCAACACTTACGTTCACTCTCACCGTGGCTCTCATTGGCTCTCGTGACACTGACAATGTTGTGCGGTGTATACCCGAGATGGTGTATATCCATTTATGAATAGATATTACCCACATACACTACAAGTCCTATGTAAAAGTTTAAATTAAACTGACATTGGCAACATGAAGCTGCGGAAATTCCCAGTACATGAAATTTTTTTCACACATAATAAACATTTATTTTTATTATATACTCTTGCTACATTAAATGTAATATGTCCATATGTGTAAGTACTAGTTATAACAAAGGCATAGTGTTGTCTCTTTATGGGCATTTTACGATATTGTGTCCTTAGTGGACCAAGACGTAGAGTGGACCAAGCTTAGCTTCTATTTGAGATTTGACATAATCTATTAACTACAACACCCGCCTGTGACTTCTGCTCGCTTTATAGTGTGCCAACTTTCATACCCTTCTATTCGTGCACCATTCGTAAAAAGGGAGCAAAAAGTTGATGCTTCACATATTAATATATAGATAATGTATTTATTTCAGCTTGCTTCAATGGTTTATCTTTTGTAGCTAGAGATAAAGAAAATTCCTCTTACCAGCAACAGCTTACATATTCTGTACTTCTACAGAGGAAATATTATTGTAAAGGATTAACAGACAAGGACCCTTCTACACTCAACTATGAAACAGGTAAATTTAATAAATCTTTAACTTTATTAAACTATTGTTAGAAATCAGGTGTGTAAATGAAATAAAATAGATCTCAATCGATCACTTTACAAATACATTTTATTTAAATAACGAAATACAAACATGAAAGACAATCACTACTCAACAATGAAATATTATTGGGCTAGATAAACTGGCAGTGCTTCCGCTTGACTGAGTTAAAACTAGATCACAATAAGAACGGACAGCAAGACGGCTTATATCAACGAAAGCACAACTAAGAGTGTTTTAATGGCCATATTGGCCATCGCTCGTCCTCTTATATTGATTTACAACAACTGTTCAAAACACCTAAGCAATGAGTCAAATCATTTCTAAGATAAACAACACGTCTTCTCTAATCTCCATCAGATGGCGCTGTTGACTATCCATTTTCTTTATTCTACAGAATATGTAGCGTGTATATATTATATACATACATACAAAATATGTATATTTTGTATGTATATATTTAGTATGTATTTTTATATATGCTGTATATATAAAAATACAGAGCCGGAGAAAAAACTTTGAGCTAAAAGGCACTTGTTGACTAGACTATGTCTTAAGCCTTTGAACATAATCAATAACGAATAAAGAATATAATTTTCTAATGTAGTGATCCCTTTGACAAAGTTTTTAATTTCTCATCTCGCAAAAACACCTCGTAGCCCTTCTTGCCCTTTTAATTTCGACGGATGCTAGTTTCATACCTTATCCCCGAGTGACACTTCTTCGTTCATAATTCAAAATGGACGCATAGGAGCGAAATAAAACACAACACCATTTAAATATGCAATTTCCTGTATTTCTAAGATATTGGAACTTTATACACTACGTCATTTTATTTACATGAGCATTTAAATTTAAATTTTTGTTTCACAATATTACAATATTATTACAATTAAAATAAATTTCTCTCTTTATTATATTATTTTTACATTTTTTTTCATCATTCCCACTATTATAGATATTTAGGCATAGTGACAAAATACTTGACATTTCAAAAGTTAGAAAAAAAATACTGCAATTTCATTCTCTGATCTATCAAACAAAACCTCACAGACTATATAGCAAACTAGATTATGGAGCGAATCCATGCTTAAATTTGTTTTTATAGACATTATGCTCATTGGAAAATATTTTTTATCTGTGGTCAACGAGCACATGTTTCCTGAAACGTACAAACATGGTTAAGAATGGTTATGGTTAAGAAATTCAATTTATTGAATAAATCAGGAAGACACAGAAAAATCTTGGCAATTGAAAAATTTATGTGCTTATTCAAATTCTATTGCTCATGTGACCAATTTATTGCGAACGTTATTGAACTTAAGGAAGAAGAGGCAAGGTACATTTGACATGATTCTAAAAGAATTCCATAACATCATTCATATATCCATGACAGTGATTAAAAATGGAGTTGAACGCTATTAGTTATTGTAAAAATCGATATTTCAATGTTAATTAAACGTAGAAAAGTTTATATGGCAATCTTACATGCAATGTAGGAAAATACACAGGTCGTTTGTGACTAAAATATTTGACATTGTTCTTCCTTAGGGACAAAAGGTCTGTGCATTTTAACCCGAACCAAGGAAAAAATCTGGTGCGTTCATAAATGTATATTCCTCCTTTAGCTTCATCTAAAATTAAAACTTTAAATATATCGAATTATTTTACTCTTTATTGCACAGAACCAATTAAATAACCAAGAATTTTATTCAACTGAAAAGGTATAGATTTAAATTTCAAACAAATTTAAGAGCTTCTATCAACGGACACACAGTAAGTTGGAATATTGCACACATTTTAAAATTTTAATAACTTCGAATAAATAAATATATAATATCATCTTATATAAATATACTTCTCGAATGTTATGGAAACACGAGGTTGTTAAAACCAACGAATTATCAACAACAGTACATATTTGCTTAGCACAGCATTGAACACTGGACCCCGTTGCCAACTGCTGGCGGCTCGTGCGGCGAGCAAGTGACACTCGATACTTCTCGTCGTCAGTTCAAGTTAGTTAACACTTGAGCTCGCCACTGTACCCCTCAAACCAATGACCGTATCATAACACAGCACAAGTACTCCAAAATACACGGCCAAGTGAGTTTATAAATGTATTATGATCGTTTATATTACTTAATGTTACCTACCGTACATTTACGGTCACAGTTCAGAGTGACGTACTGGACAAAGCCCTTTCACAATGAAAACTTAACAATGCCAATTCGCAAACACATGTATGTAGAACTACAATACACTTCAACGTTCAATTTATAATCACTACTTAATATTACGATAAAAAAAACGGTCAAGCCAACGTAATATTTATGGAACACAGCTTGTCCAACAAATATATTATCGTTATAAATATCACTAGTAACCTATGTGGAAAAAGTTTTTTTTTTTACAAAATTTATCTAGAAAACAACGTGTAAACAAGTCTTAAAAGAGTCAATAGATGTATTACTAGTAGCAAAAATATTGTAGAATTAATAATTGAGTCGCTATGATTTTTTTACGTTCGTTCGTACAAGGAGATCTTATGCCTACGAGGTATGCATCATCTTAATATTTTAGCTTGACCGCAGAGTTTTTCATACTATCTCAATAAATCCCTATCAATCAGGTAGGCACACAGTGAGGACGGCCGCGCGGCCCGAGCTGGCGCCGGAGACAAGTTAAAGCTTCCACTATAAAGAATATCAGATAAATTGAATGAAAATATTACAAGTCGTCCAACGCCGGCGCAACGCTCGCCTATCACAGCGCGCCGCTGCTCCAGCGCTGGCGCCCGACCACTTCCGAGCGTTCCCGAATATTCCCGAACACTCACGACGCCTCGTCAGCTGAACGTCTGACAAACAGACTGCGTTCCCGCAACGAGTACCAATAAGCCACAGAATTTTAATATCTAATTTCATATAATTTATCCTTACTGAATTCATTTTAACATACGATTATGAAATTGACAACACCTAAAGACGTCTTTGTACAGAGTTCCGAGTACTACAGTAACTAATTACTGCACACATCACAGATTATAGAAAAAATAAACTTTATCCTGTTAGTCTATACATAACAAGTACACTTTAGTCTAACACTACGTTTCACAGAGAGAAGTCAACAATCCGCCAGAGCGCGACCGCTCCAAATCGTTCTGTAATTTATTTGGTTTATAAAATTTTGCTCCCTATAATTAGTGGCTCTTAAAAATAAATAAATAATTAAATTATATCTTTACATCCATACTGTAACAATATTGTACACAATCACAACATGGAATTTATTATGTATGTGTAGAAAAATATAAGTCAAAATCGTACACCTGTATCTGACGGTCTGGCCGGTACGGTCGCTAGCGTCCACAATCGTCCACCACGAGTCGCGTCCGCGACGTATCGTCACCTCGCATATCACTGTCTTCAAAACAATCGAACACTGCTTAAGAGTAAATATTGTGTAAATACATTTATACACAGGCCGTCGCACGCGCACGCCGCGGACGCACGTTCTAACTTAAACGGCTCTCCTCTACGTCACAGCAAAAAGTTTGGCTTTCCACTAATAGTACCCCGTCGTGAACGCACGATCATAATTATTGCTTGAGAAACTTTGGCAGTGAATACAGGTCCCGGTGGCCGACCTGTTCGCACGCGTCTTCCACTCGTATCATTGCACCACGACGCGATGAACACGGGCAAAATTAAGCCGACGTATATCACACGCTGTCGCAATCGAAACTTTAAGATAAACGAAAGAGGTTCCGTTCACAAATATTTTATGTAAGAATTGTGGCAGACGAGTCCTTTACGCGAATGTTGATCAAGATGATGTAAGACGTATAGCCACTGACGAATGATTCGGTCGAGTCGCGTGCGTTGATTCAATACAGGAGTGGAGCGGCGGCGGCTCGGCGGCGGCGCGGGGGGCGCGGGCGGCGCGGGGGGCTCACGTGGAGGAGGCGGGCGGCGCGGGTTGCGCGGGCGGCGACGGCGCGCCCACCACCACCACGGGCTTCACGATGGTGGTGGCGCTCAGGTACTGCGCGCTCACCGTCAGCGGCGCCACCGTGCCCTTCACCATCTGCGTTTCGACCATCTGTTACAATCAAATTTCATACTTGAAGGTCATTTGCAAGTACGATTGAAACCAACAAATTTGTGGCACTGCGGAAAATGATGTCCCATAGGCGGTTACTTCTATACCCGATAATTATATGAACCCTATAGCAAATGTAGTGCGATAGAATTATTATTGGCGAATCCCTGTTGGGCCCAAGACCATGGTGCTGTGTGCGATACACACAAATAACATAGATACATTATGCACACAATTCATGTAAACACGAATTATTTCATGTACTTGCAAAATTGAAGTACGATTAACACGGGAAAAATACCACAAATAATTTGGCCATCGATTTGGTGCAGGAAGATATCTATAAATACAGAACTCAAGAATTAAATCCACTGCATTCCCAATTAGGTTAGAATAATACGAACACCAAGACATGTAAAATAAATATATGAACATATATATTATCGTGCTTACCTTATGTGTGAGTGTGTGCGTATGAAGGAGGTGTGCAGCGGGCTGCGACACCACCAGCGGTCCCAGCCCGCTCACCACCACGCCGCCCTCTGCAATTGGACCAGGCTTGTCGAATAAGAGACACACAGACACAAAGATCGCTAGGATCTATCTAGGTACAACAAATAACCCTGGCCGCTTATAATCAAGAGCGTCGGCGGTGCGAGAAGCTTGACCAGCATAGGGATCGGACTACAATAGACTGATCATTAGACACGAATTCGTAAGTAATTCGTCCCAGTGAATTAAGATTTATTGTTAGCATGATGCAATCGTAACACAAAAAATCATTAAGTGAACGCATAACTAAAAAATTTGTAGAGTTCTGTCCAAAAATATGTTGTAGTGTGACCATTGCTTTACTATAGTAAAAAATGTACATATATGGCTTTTCCTAACCTAACAAAGCCACACCAACTATTAATAAAGAATTATTAAAAGTCGAAAATATAGAAATATTATTATTAAAAAAATAGACTTTACCTCCCAAAAGTTTATAAAAAAGGGATTATTTTTAAATTACAGTCACTTATATATAGTCTCAAAGAGTACTTTGAAAAACTATTTCACGTTTAGAAAAGACCTATTTTCACCAGTAGAAATAAGCGAACGAAGGGAAGGAAAACGATAATGATGGCTTAGGGGAACAAAATCAAAAATCTCTAAACCTCTCTATAGATAGATAGATACATATCGAATATATTAACGCCAATAATAAACAACGGTACTATTACATTTACTTTGACGCAAATATAAATAGGTACAGCAGTGATAACGGTTTTAACTCCGGTCACCAATTCCTGAGGTCCCAGGTTAAAATCCTAGTATGCATGTCTTAACAATTTTTGTGAATCCTAAAATGCAATAAATGCACTATGACCATGAAGAACATGGTGAACGAAGCGTGAGAGAACCTACAGCTTTTCATAATTTTAATAATACATTAATAATGCTTAATTTTCTAAAGCATTTGAACATTTGCAAACTAGCTGGCGAGTATACATGAGTTTAACCAACCCTATTCATAGTGAGTCCTGAGTTTAAAAATGGATTTATACTTTGGTGATTCTAATTTAAGGGTATCTGCCCTTTTGATGGTGGTTATGGAGATGATAATGAGACGTACTCTTACCAGTAGAAGGTGGTGGGGTCACAACGCCATTTTCTTTACTAGGTATTCTGTTCTCTGTGAGCCCTGCAAATAATAACATTTTCATTCATCCAATTATACATCCTTTTTAGTAATTATTTCACTTTAAATGCAAACAGTAATGAATTAAAAATGAGACTGGAATTAACTTTTTAAACGTTATAAAATCAATGATGATAATTTGGAGATCAAAAATATTATTATCATGCGAAAATACCATACATAGAAATGAAGTCAGATACTACACATTGACTGACCGGATGTAGCCGTTGTGAGTAAGCCGGACTGTCATGGGTTCTATTTCCACCCAGAATAAATATTTGTTTGAACAGCACATATATTTGTTGTGTCTGTATAAAAAGCAATATAAATGTATATTTAAATGTACTCCTAGTTACCATAACACAAGCTCCCTTGATGCTTAATTTGAGATCAGATGACTGTGTGTGATGTCCCAAGACATAAATATTGTACTACATTATTACAGCACTCAACTAACAAACTAACCAACTGGTGATAACCAACAATTCCTGTCCCTCGGAGTTCTGTTGCAAATTTAATACAATGTCACTAGTCCTATAATCCTATTCGAGGTCGGTGGGCGTCTGTTGACGGCAGTGGCCACTTATGACCGCTACCTACACATTTATACACCATTCCCAAGAATGTTTGTTGTGTAAGACAGGTACTGAACGCTAAAAATAGCTATGTTGTGCACCCTATGACTGATATACTGCCTGCATCATCATGAGAATGTCAAGTCCATTGCAGATCTCTCCTGAGGGTTTTGCTCAGAATGCTCATGGTGAGCATGCTAGTTTGCTTAAACCGCCTACGCCTACTAACCGTAGACGTTCAGGGCATTTAGCTGTGGCTAGACAGGCCTCTTCCTACTACGGTGTGCCAGAGTAGGATTCAGTCGTCTCTTATGACACCCTGGTATCCCGAAATGGGATCCAGAGATGTATTACTTCTCCGCCCCGAACAGGGAACACAGAAAACAAAAAAGGACAACCATCCAACATGACACGGATATTGTATGTCTCATCGTCGACAAGTGGAAGCAATGATTTAATATAAAGAATATACGGTAGGGATGTTAAGGAGCTCCGTAATCGTAACCGAAACTATCGGATAATCCGAAATAATTTCATATCCGTATCCGTATCCGAATCCGATATTATAATTATTCCTATATCCGTATTCAATCTTTATCCGAAATTTCATATCCATAACATCCGTGGTATGCAGAAGTTACTAGAAATGGGTGTGATCGAGATTTTATTTATTTCTAATTAGAACGGCCGCAGAACTTCCCACACACTGACAATATCGCCTTTCAACGCAACGCAAGCAACCCCCGGTTACGATACTGAGAATACTGAGAGTTGTGAGTCATTGAACGCTAACTCTCAAGTAACATCTCGACAGTTGTAACAAGGTGGTTGTAATACAGCAGTGGTTACCGTTGGTGTGCACGGGCGGCGCCTGCAGCACGCGCAGCCCGCCGCCGGCCGACAGCAGCTGCAAGGCCGCCGGACCCACCACCAGCCCACCACTAGTCACCACCTAGGAACGTATTCATGTTTATTAATAAGAAAAATGACTGCCTCGAATGTCGAATCGGTTGCAAGCGCGACTGCCGACCGCAAGGTCCAGGCCTCAAATCCTGGATCAGGCACTTAATTGAGTTATTTTTATTTTAAATTAAATGAAAATTAAATTTATTTTTTAATTTAAACTACCGTGACTGGTGAAACGTGTTTTATATCCGTCTGCCTACCTCTTCGCGTATTACAGGCGTGATGTAACATAAAGGTAATAAGAAAAATATCATATTCAACTAATGAACAGATTACTAGATATAAAGTTATAAAAATTGGCTGCTTCGTTGGTCGAGAGGATGCAAATAGGACTGCCGATCAAGAGGATACAATTTCTCATTGAAATTTCTATCAGTGGCTCTGACTCCTGATATGTGATGGTGCTTGGCAATAGGCCCACCCATTATTCCTTAGTGGGACATAAACGTAAATGGTGAAAAGGGGAAGTACACTACACCAATCTGTCTACCTCTTCAGAGATTACAGGCATGATATTATAATAAAAACATATCTTACTTGTGACAAAGGCAAATGTATTTGGGCAGGGTGCACTAGTGTAGTGGTGCTTATTGGGTTGCTGGTTATGCCATTGTCAGTCACTTGTCCGTTCTGTAAAGCAATAAAATAAATGTATGGCGTAAATATTCTTACAACCGATGTAGGTACATAAAATATATTACCAGTAAAGGGACGTTTGGTAGAGGATAATAACTAATTCTCATTAGCTTTTCCTTACTCCTCAATGTAGTTTTCTTGACCTGTTCGAATGCATTTTTTGATTTCCCAATAAGTTGTTATCTAACCTACACTATAAAAGCTTGTGGGAAACATCCCCTCTCAACCTTTTATCCGGCTGTGGATTGATATAGTGACATTGTTACGAGGCAAATACTCATATCACTTATTCAATTATTATACTCATTTATTTATTACATAGAACACGGACATACCGACGAATTAGATTCAGTCGAAGCCAAAGTTGTTAAGGTAAGCGTATTATGTCTCGTGCCGTATGACGTTCGTACGACCTGTAAACAAAAAACAACATAATCAACATTTTTTATTATGCTTATTTTCTCATTTTTCACTGTTCAACTGATGGCGGCTTTAAAACCAATTTAGAAAATGTTTTTTAATGAATCGTGTACGATTCTTTTAACATGTTTGATTTATATGCTAGTAAAAAGATTATAAAAAATATGGTTTTAACAGGACTACCCGAAAGGGGACACTTTTGTAATTCTTGTGCTTCAAAATAATCAATAAAAAAATCAA
The DNA here is from genome assembly GCA_018245835.1 of Mysoria sejanus stolli. Lineage (NCBI taxonomy): Eukaryota > Metazoa > Arthropoda > Insecta > Lepidoptera > Hesperiidae > Mysarbia > Mysarbia sejanus. Next base: position 534 of record DWEJ01002293.1, on the reverse strand, counting down.
ATCCTAATCCGAGATTAGGTCAGCTCTAATTTCTAACGTTATACCAGGAGATCATACCTGAGAAGTGGTTGGTGTGATTTGAATCGGCAACGTACGGAGTTTCGTACTAAGGTTGAGTGTATGCGGAGGTGACGCGTCCGTTCGAGCTACGGTGCGCGGCGGAGAGGAAGTAATCTGAAAACGTTTATCAATTGAATAAATAGTTTGTAATATTGAAATCAGTATTAATTAACAAAAAAAATTTAGTTATACTTACACTTATAGGTATTCCTAACATCTGATTTATGACTGTTTCTCTCTCCTTATCTTCAGGGTCTGAAATTTTTAAACAATTCAAATTTTATGTTTTTCTGCTTGAATCGTCATGCAATTTTTTTCCTACCGAGATTCCCTTACACAAAAAACATGTCAATGTCAAACAGCGCCAAATATTGAACAACGCGGTCGCATTGTACTAGGAACTCATAAGAAAGAGAAGTAGAGCATTCGGTGTACAGACCGATTCTACGAGTCCACACCGAGGGGGCGCGGAGT
>DWEJ01002292.1:0-11693 GCA_018245835.1 Mysoria sejanus stolli | reverse complement strand
GATTATGAACAAGCGCTAACACAATCAACCAGCCTAATATAGTGCATTTAAAACTGAGGCAAGTATCCTTCCGAGGCAACTATCCGGCTTTTACACTTTACTAGTCAAATGTGACGTCACAAGCGACGCCATGATACTTTGAAGCGTTTTGGCGGCAATGAAAAATATTTAAAAGTAAAATGTAATTTTCATACATTATTTCATCATTTTAATCAGAAATATGATATACATTGTATACAATATTCATTTCTGCACATAAAAAAACAGTTATTCAAAATTTGTCATCATGCGAATTGTGTACGTTCATGTATCGTATATAGTTTGAACATATATTTTTAAGCTTTCGTACATGTGATATTCATCATGTAAAACATCGCATGGAAAAGATACATATTACTTTCGTCACGTGTCCCTTGATCACAAAGAACGATACTAAAGTCTCTTAATAGTAATAATATTAATGTGAGTGAATATATCGATCAGGTCATCCACATATAGAAAGTCAAATCAAAGATTGTATGTATCCCTCTCAATATGACCTATAGCAAGATCTATCACTACCGTCCAACAAACGAATTAACTTTTTAATTACGATAAAAAAATTGTCTCGGAATTACGCATTCAATGAAATGCATTATTTTGTGATAAATGATAATATTATAAATATAAAAATAAATAAATAACAGTACAGTAATTTGTTTTTAGGAGTATTGATTTTGTTTCATCAAACTCTTCAAAGATAAGTTAAAGATTACTATAACATGACTAACTAAATGCGATCTTTCACATGCGAAATTTTTTTTCACCTACACCAATTATAGCAATAAAATAATAAAAAAATCTAAAGATTATTGGGAATGTACACGTAAAATGCACTACATTTATACATATATAAAAAAAAAAATTCGGCCAGTACCTTCGTTATTATTATTAAAAAAAAATTACGTTATTAAATAAAATATAAGAGTCTATGGTCACATGCATAGAAAACATGCATATTTATCTTCTGTGCTACCAAGCAATTCCATCTTTCCATCAATCTATATTTAACAGCAATGGCAGCTCGTACTCCTTACATCCCAAAACATTCTATCAAATTCACTCATAATCGATGATCATATAAAAATAAAAACAAGGAGCAATGGTAAATAGCGAAACTCTCATATTTCTGTTGTCTATGTGTCCTATTATCTTCTTCTTTCCTCTTGTTTTAACTCGTGACGAACCCATAAGGACCATAATCCATGATATATGTTTTATAATATGTTCTTTATTGCTTACACTAAGGCATTTCAATTGAACTGTCATATTAGAATTTGTTCATTATGTCACCGATGGCTTCTTCACTATTGCATTTCGATTATTTCATAACACGTAAATACAAACAGACCTCATGCATTAGGCTCCAATGTTTGAAATAAAAATTTCTCAAGTTTATTACTAGCAATGATACAAAACTATTTCATGGTACTGAAGTCTATGTGGCATCAGAAGACAAGGCTGAGAAAAACTATACCGGCGTTGTACCTAGATCAAATTGGTCCTTAGGTGACTGAATGAGGTCAGAAATAATATTGTGCTATAAGAATAAAGATGGGATGCCTCGTTTTGATTGCATTCACTTCACCTTACTATTATTATAATCGATAGGAAAATGCTAGAGTAGGAGACAGTTATGATCGATGCCAAGTCTCACTGTGCATTGTAACTACTCAAGTTAACAGCTAATGTGAACATGAGAATTTATGTAATATACAAAACTAATTCCTACCGTTTCAATAAAGTCTCGGATATCATTATATAAACGCTAATCCTATGAACCAACGTTACTTTCATCAACATTATAAATATTGTGTGTCGACTTTGTGTGATCAGAGTAATGTCGATGAAAGCACGGCGGCCGAACGTCTCATAAATATAAATAGTCTTCATTAATCAGACAGAAAGCAACAAACCACTATCACACAATACTAAAAAAAATTTGTAACATCAAAAGCATATTATTACCATATTTCAACATGAAAATCCCTACTGTGTTTCAACATGCACTAAACATTATATTATTATTATACGCATAATATATTATAATAACATATATTTTTATTTTTACCAAAAATATTGAATAAACGCTTTATATGTTTTGTTTAATAGAGTTATATAAAAATGTAATGATCTGTGTATTATTATCATTGTGTTTTCATGATAATTAACTTTGGTGTAACAGACTGTTACTACATTATAGCAAGTACACTGTGTTGATACAGAATTCCGAAGTCAGGTTTATGATGTAGCCATTTAATAATTACTTTGGACAATATTTGTTATACTTGTTCAATAAATATATTTTGACTCAATTTTGAAGTTTTTTTTTCTATGTCAAACGATAATATTTATCAAAAGTTGGTGTAATCTCAAATTATCAATGTAAAAATTATTGCATGATTTTGACACTTGCTCATTAATAGATTTTATTTTTGAATAAGTGACGCTATTTTATTGTATCGCTTATTTATCCTACATATTAGAGGGATATATATCATCAGTTATCCCCTTTCACTTACATACAAAAATATATTGAAATAATTTATATGCATCAATATAGTATAGAACAGCAGAAGTTTGTTACAATTTTGAGACGAAACATGAGTAGAGAGCGACTATCAAAAGAAGCCCGACGAATGCATTGAGCGCAATATCTCACCTCGCGCTGCGCTCTACTGGTGCTGCTGCACCGGCGTCTGGCAGTACGGGCACTCGCTGGCCGTGGGCGCGCACGCGTCGCACAGCACGTAGTGGTTGCACGGCGCCAGCGTCACGCTGCGCGGCTGCTCCTCGCACACCATGCACTTGGTGGCCGTCTCCAGGTACAGCACCTTCTCGATCTCCTCGAGCTCGGCGCGCGCTTGCACCTGCAGCGCCTTGAGCGCCGCCAGCGGCAGACCGCGCGCCTCGCGCCGCCCGCCGCGCGCCGCCTCCAGCTCGCGCCGCAGCGCCACCGCGTGTGCCAGCGCCTCGTCGCGCTGCCTCTCCGCCAGGGCCGCCTTGCGCGACGCCTCGTCCGCCTCGCGCTGCCACGCCTCGCAGGCCGAGCGCGCCTGCGCGATGCGCTCGTCCCACCGCGCCGCCGCCGCGCGCGACGCCGCCACCTCCTCGCGCAGCCGCCCCAGCTCGCTCCCACCCACGGCCGACGGCGACGTCGCGGCAAACTCGAAGGGACCAGCCGGTGCCGCACCGAAGCTGCCGGCCTTTATTGCGTGCGAGTTGAATAACCGCTCAGGTTCGTTCTGAGCGTAACGCAGGAACGGCGGCAATGGTGAGCCGCCGGTGGGGGGGCTGAAACCTCTGAGAGCGCTGCGCGTTTGCGGAATGTTGACTGGCGCCGAGCCTCCGAGCAGTCCCTCACCGTCGGACAAGTCACGATCGAGTGACGCTACCAAGTTGAGTGGGTCATCGAGGTGCAGATCATCGAGGGCGTTACCGACCACCTCTTGGAGAACGGTGGCATCGAAAGTGGCACGTTGCGACCATACAGACGAAGCGTGGGACTTGTCGTCGGCGAACGCGGCTAGTGGCAGCAGACGTTGCGGTGGGCCGGGCGCTCGGCCACCACTGGAGCCCCCACTGGATGTGGAAGCGCATTCGGAGCCCTCACCACTTCCGTTGGTCTGCGGCGCTGCGCCCGGCGACAGTGGCCGAGCGCGCTCCAAATTCAGCGCGTTACCGAGAAGGCTCACAGTGTCGTTCTTCTTGTCGGGCGGCAAGGCGGACGACAATAAATCTGCTAAATTCGTACCGCAATCCAACGGCCCGGTCAGCTCACGACCGCCTATTTCGTCGGCTGAAACAAACGATGGTTATGAATGGACATGATGATACAAATCGTTAATCCTGTGACTGGTAAATATATACATACGTTCAACGTGTGCAAATGCACAGAAGAGTCCGCGCGGGCAGTAGCCGGCCTGCTGCACGTCGTTGCACTTCGTCGACTTGTATATCTCGGGGTGAAACTGCTGCTCGGTGCGCGTGTGGCAGTACCCGCAGGCGTCGCCCGCCTCGCAGTTGTTGGGCTCGCCCCACTCCTCCCCGTGCTTCACGTTGGGGCAGGGAGTGCTACGATACTTATACTTCCTTGGTGATCTACGTTTATCCTGCAAATTGCCTTTGGTCAGTGATGTACGAGATGACAAAGCTTTATTACCACAATGTAATACAACTCACTTTGCTATTGTGATACTGTGGGCAAGCGTACCCTTGTCTACATAATCTAGGTGGTCTTTTACATGGTTCTGTTTTATATGATGATAACACATGATTTGTATCTGAAATGAAAGAAAAAACACTGTCAAAAACGTGATCATTATAAGGCCAATATTAGTAATTTTGAAAATTACATCACTAACGAGTCTAGATATAGTAGAATTTTGCAATTTAAAAAAATAATCACTACTTGCGGTAAGTGACGATCCCTAATAGATGATACAAATTTTTTATTTAACTTCATTAAGGTGATCAAATGGCAAAATCTACTGATGCAATGAGTTTAATGTATGTGTGCATTACAAGATTACATATTTCATTGGCACAAAGTGTTTTAAGCAATAATTAACTTACCACTCACTGAACACTTGGAAACCAGTAATATTCATCTACATGTTATCCACAAATTAATGAGGTAACAATTAGAAATTCAATCACAAAAAGACATTTAGATAGAAAGACAGGAGTTCACTAAGAGAAATGATAAAAAATCTAAAAAAACAATATGTAAAGCTGCTAACACACCTTGCCATTTAGGGTCTTCATTCATAAGATTGCGTTCTCTATCGAGCGCGTTAGGGGCAGCCGCGTCGCCATCGGCTACGTCCGGGTTTTCTAAAGCTTGCAGCTCCCTCACGTCCAGCACGGGGGGGCGTAGGTCGGGGGCTCCATGCGCGAACGCACAGTGCGCACCGTTCTTGGTGCAGAGCCCCCTGGCGTCCGTATCGTGTACGCACATGCATGTTTTGTAATAGCGTAAATGGTACCGGCGCTCAGTGTCGCCGGCGGTGCGGTGTAAATATGGGCACCTGGAACAATTTTCATACAGTTAGTTGCATACTGCCATTCAATTTCTACATTGCTACAATTTACGCAAAGCACACAACTTGTTTTCTTACCAGCAAAATAAAGAAGAAACATCGGCACATTTTAAAGACTAATAATTTCATGATTAACCAAATATGATATTATAGACAAATAAAATATAGTCACAACTATTTCTATATACAGATGGACACTGGAATAAAATTCTCATTGCAAGATGCAAATAAACAAAGACAGTTATTTTGCGAGAGCAGGTCTTGCCAACTGTAATTTTCCCTATATTATGTAAAAAATATACATGAGCAAAACATGTCCATTGTTTACTCAAAATATATGAATTTTACACCTCTCATATATGGTATATCTTACATATGTCCCACACAACTGTGTAACCTTAATAAGCATATACAAACAATATAATAGGTATTTCTTCATATAAATATTAAAATGAATGAAAATAAAACTGTATGAATTAATTTTTTTTATGAATACATTTATACTAAGAGCTCATAACAATTATACAAATACTAAGAATTAAATTTGTTTATATTTAACACAAGTTTTAAATTTTTTTATTTTTAATATTTTGACATACTCAATAATGGAAAGCTGAATATTTGCTATTGTAAAGGATCATATTGTAATAGCCTTCCATCATGCCTTTTTCACTTTAAACAAAAATGCTTTCATCCATTACAACATATATTTAATGACTTTTCACAGTGGACTTTGCTTGACACACACTGGATTATTAAAATTTTAGTACAACTACAAATTACAATGCTGTAACTTTATCTAAATGACTTGTGTTTGCTCACTAACATATTTATAAATCTTGACACACTTTTGTATAAACTGATGAATGTTTCACTGATAAGTAAACAATAGCCTATAACCAGCACATTTATTATGCTGTTACTTGAGTTATTTGTAGCTCTGACATCAATTTGATTAATTTAATTAATTTGTTTTAATTCTAACCCAATGACATGTCTATGTGACAAGAGCAAGTATTCATATCTTCACACCAGATTCCTTACGGGGCAAGCAGAGAACACAGAAAATCTCTATTTCTTCCAAATCTGCTATTCTACTTCCACATTCATTGCTCTCTTCATACATGCACACCGGTTCCAGTGACTTCAACCTGATTTATATGGTCCAGATAGGCGAGCGAGTCTTGGCCTCCCTGGCCAATCAACATCCTGTCCATCAACATCCATATTGCATATCTCATTGCAATCATAGAACAATGACAGATCTGATATTTTCTAACTTTTCAGGAGAGCACTTTGAAGATTTGTTTTTACGTTAAATAAATAAACAAATTTGTCAGTGTTCAACTCTATCTCTGTTCTTTAATACAGAATTAGAAAAACATTTTGCATTATACTTAAGTTAAGTAAGTTCAGTATTTCAAGTAAAAATACGCCAAGAAAGATTTATCTGAAAAAAACAAAATTGTTGTTGTTCTAAGACGATCTGTTCTTGTCATTCATTCATCCGCCAATCTTTCAACATGTCCAAAACATTGAAACATGCCATGAAAACATGCCCATTCCTCCTTTTACACTGATATTCTCTCATATAAAGCATCCTCTTTACATTAACAGAACGAACAGTAGGCGAATTCAGAACCACATGGGCAGCATAATGATCTCATCCCAACCGTGGTTATTTTACATGCAACATCTTTCTTACATGTTTGGGTTCGATTCCCACCCAGATTAAATATTTGTGTGATGACCACAAGTATTTGTTGTGTCTAGGTGTAAAACAAACAAAAAAGAAATAATAATAATAATAATTTATTTAAGTATATATTTATATGTATATATGTAGTTTATCAGCCGTCTGGTTAACATACCACAAGCTCTCTTGACTGTGTGTGGAGATATCCCAAGATATTATATTATATACTTAGTTTTCACTCCCATAAAGTAGTGTTGGAGTAAGTATCAACTTGTGTATAGCCAACTGACCTCACTAGCTAAGACATTGGCAACTCAAAATTCTATTCACACTATTTCCTGCACTCACTGACCTTCCTATGTTGGTTGTATACCAAGTATTTGTTGAGCATCTGACTATAAATTTATCTATGTAAATATTTATCAAGGGACCTTAATGTAGTTTATCATTGTACTCTTACTACTCTCTGCTTCTAAGGTATTTGTGCCATTGTCTGAAAATATGATTACCGCTATGTGTTGTCAAATTGACAGATGGGAATTAAGAAAACAAGAAAAGTTAGATGTTTTTTGTAAAATATAAGGAATGGTGTCTTGTTTATCAGTACATGTGTCTATTTCGTTTTTATTATTCTCATTATTTATTGCAATGGTTAAAATTACTAACCCTTAAGAGCTACTGCCAGATTACCATCACAGAGATATGTCTAGTTTTGGATCAAATAGCTGTATGCTTATTGTAAAAAATATTTCGAGAGGATATCAACATACAATACTAGTAATGGATTTTGTCTACAGTATTTTATTTCAAAATATTGGCACCAAATTTAGAAAAAAATAATATTATTGTTATGTAGAAAATAGACTACAGGTTAGACTATGGCCTTAACCCTCTCTTTCTGAGAGGAGACCCATGTTCCAACAGTGGAACGACAAAAGGGTCGATATGGTTATGGTATGGTAGAAAATGAACATGGGTAGTGTAATTATTGAGATATTAAGATATTATCTACCCCTTGAGGTATCTCCTGTGACTATGTACTGATGATAATAAATATTAAATATTAACACATTACTAACTATTTACTAAATTATCTATGATTCATGTCCCAAAACACATTAGGTAACTATTCCTAATAACATTAACATAATTTCTAAAGTAATTATTGTTCCACTTAATCACACAGTCAATAATCAACTGATAATTTTGAACACTTTTATTACAAAAGTAAAAACAAATTTTAATACAGACTTTATTTGCCTACATTTATGTCATTACCTGAATATATGTGGGCAAAGGCCACTCCAAAACTTTCTATGTCATTATTTCCTGCAATGTTTAAATCTATTTCTAGAATGTTCCACCTCTTGTTGTTGTCAATAAACAAGAATATATTGCTTGTATGTCACAAAGGCATTGGAGCTAAATGCATATTATTATAAATTCATATTCCAACATCCAAACTGTCCAGGGAGCCACCACCCATTCTTTATTAGTTATTTTGATATAAATGTGACTATTTCTGATGCATATAGAAAATTACAATATACATATACAAGTGTAAATGTATGTCTGCAGTATAATACATTACTGAGTGATAGATAAGCTCTACTTAATACACATACACAGTTAATATAAATGTTATGATTATTTTCTATGGGGGTTGACAGAGACCAGGCATTTCCAAACTTGTATACCTAGTGTGGGGATAATGGGCATAGCCCCTTATCGGAGACAAATGTCCAGCAGTGGACTGAAACAGGCAACAGGCTGATGTTGATGATGACAGTTGTATTAATTTATTTTGAAAATTCATTGTAAACAATATCTGCAAGATACAACCCACTCCAACACTGAATTGGCCTACTTTCATTCTAAATACAAAATATTGTTAGAAAAAAATACAATTGAACTTAGAATTGGAATACAGAGTTATGATTTTCGAGATTTTTTTTTCGAGTTATGATTTTCGAGAAGATACATATTATATTATTTAGGAAGAAAACAGGGGTTTATCTTGATCAATTACCCTTAATCGATAGCTTTCGTTGAATGGGTGCCTATAGTTGTGTTAAGACACCCATATTCGAAGTAAAGAACAATGGAATACGTGAAGCCCACAAATAAGAGGTCCAAATGTAACTCCAACTCACGCAACTTGGCTACATTCACAATTCGGTCGGGTTATAATCAGGGTATTGGTAAACAAAATGTACCTTCAATAAACTCCACTATATCGTGCTATGCCTCTCAAAATGTGACTTATTATTGACGATTGGCTCTGAGACGATCTGCTAATTTTGAAAAAGCAACAAAAACGCAAAAAATTAAAGAAAACAAAGCAATGACATTATGTACTCACTCGTCACCGTCCTCACAAATCCCTGAGGTTTCATTATATTTGGTGCAATAATTGTCTGCGCTATAGTTAAATGAGCCATCTCTTTTTCTTACAGGTCTTCTTCTCCTCTGATTATTAAAGTGCCAATGGAAACATGTGAAAGGTCTATGTTGTGTACATTTATGTTGTAGGAACGACGGGCACTGCTCCACACGGAATTCCTTCAGATATCTGCAATACAAAACCGCCGAACTTAGTGAATCGTATGTCAATAAAATCTACGTGTTTGGTAGTTTCACATTAAACAAAAATAGTTATTTAAACATTGAATTACTTATAATGATTCGGTTTTTCGGTTTGGGCTGTCAACAAAGGCTTAGATTCCGACGGCATTTTGGTGAACTATTATTGCGCCTCTCGCGTCGCGCAGGGCACGCTCACCGATGACCAATTAAAATTCAATATAAGGATCACGTGATACTAAGTCTTTTAGAAAGGTAAAAAATGTAAATAGAAGCGAAATAGTTGGGGATATTCTAAAGATGCACTAAACATTTTAGATTTACACGACCTTGAACTTAAAATAAATTTATCTCTATTCACTGACTTTACTATGTGTATCAAAAAAAATACAAGTGCAATCTACATTGACAGAAATGTCACGTCGTGTTTTCCATTTATCTCGCTTGCTCTTATGAAATATTTCGGTAACAAAATGAAACAAAAAATGGGTCGCATTCCAAAAAAATAGTTCTGTGACTAATATAGAAAAAAGTTTTTATTAATTTTAATGGCAGAAACCAGCCAGTCTCTTTATTCATAAATATTAAAGAAGCAGTAACCACGTAAAATTAAATTTAGGTTAGTCGAAACTGGTTATTTATCTTCTAAATAATAAAATCATTTGAAACAAATTTAACAGGAAGCTATTTTATTAAAGATGTTAAGCGTTTCTCTGATTGTGCTTATGACTAATAACTGTAATAACTTTAATAACTGTAATGCACAATAATCTCTATATTTAACTCTATTTATATTATTGATTAATTTAAAAATAATATTCTTGTTCTTATTCTTTTTGTGTTGACAACACTGATATATTACTACGAACCAATAGGGTAACGTTTAATTCAGATATCAATTTCTCAGCCAATAGTAAAGTACATTTTTAACCAATCAAATACGGAGATTTCCATGCAGGTCAACCAATCAGTGAACAGAATAATAGCGTCAGTGTCTCGGTGCGTCCCGTCGCCCGCCGTCTCAATCTATTCGCTTGGTGACGCCATTTTGAGCATATGATCATTGTTTTGACTAACTCGTGGAAATTGTGATATATATTCAAATTTTAACAGTTAATAAAGAAAAAAGGTGTGTAAAATATTGCTTGTTTGCTCAGCTCTACTTTCGTTGATAAAAAATATGAAATATAGACGCTTTAACTTAAATTTCACTATCTAAAATTTGGAGGCTGTTGCAAGTAACATTGCAACATCTACTTGTTTATTATGCGACTGTAAGTCATTTTTTAACATTGTTTTTTTTGTATCCTAGTAAACCATGGCCCGTACTAAGCAGACTGCGCGTAAATCTACGGGAGGTAAAGCACCTCGTAAACAGTTGGCCACAAAAGCGGCGCGTAAATCAGCACCGAGCACTGGTGGCGTGAAGAAGCCCCATCGTTACCGCCCTGGTACCGTGGCGTTGAGAGAAATCCGTCGCTACCAGAAATCAACGGAGTTGCTGATCCGCAAGCTGCCGTTTCAGCGACTTGTGAGAGAAATCGCCCAAGATTTCAAAACTGATCTTCGTTTCCAGTCTGCTGCTATTGGCGCCTTGCAGGTGAAAATTGTCATCTATATTAGAATGAGTACACGATTTATTTATCATAGTAATATGGTACATTTTTGTTAATTGTTAGTAAATAAATTTTGTCATTGCTGCACTGTGGTCACCAGCATTACATGTTATGCCAGGTGAAAATATTATTACCATTATTGATATTGCACAATGGAAGCAATATGCACATAATTTAAACCGAAAACAATTATTTTTATTTTGAAGATAAATATGAAGAATAACTTCATCTTCATAATTACAGAATTGACATATTTTTCATTTCTTATATGCATAATTTATATTTGTTGTATATTACAGGAAGCTAGTGAGGCCTACTTGGTGGGCCTGTTTGAAGACACCAACTTGTGCGCCATTCACGCCAAGCGTGTCACCATTATGCCTAAAGACATCCAGCTGGCCCGGCGAATCCGTGGAGAGCGTGCATAATTTAGCTTAAGTTCACTCTATTATAAATTATTTGTAATTCATATAGAACTAATTCCTCTAATATTCTTTTGTATTGTCTCGTGATTCGTTTTTGAGTAATCATACAATTTTTTTGTAAGTAGGGGACATCAAAGCCGAATTTTTTTTCTTCTATTAATGTCATACACAATGTCATACAGTTTTGTCAATGTTGTCAATATCAGTTAGAAATAATTTTATGAGCAACATTGACAAAACTGTATGACATTGTGTATTACATTAATAGAAGAAAAAAAATTCGGCTTTGATG
>DWEJ01002291.1:0-11693 GCA_018245835.1 Mysoria sejanus stolli | reverse complement strand
CGACCCGGGAATCGAACCCAGGACCTCCCGATCCACAGTCGCACTTGCAACCACACGACCAACGAGGCAGTCATTATATCACCGATTTCTAATTATATATTAAGATATAAATTATTGATATTTATGTATCAACAACAGCAATTTACGTTGGCATTGATAGAAATAACATACACGTATAGTCTTACATGCGTAACATACGTAACATGCGTACATGCGTCTTACATGCCTTGCGGTATGCTTTGTAAGAAATAGAAAGTTGCGCACAAGAGGTTGCGCACTAAAACGTGACAGGGTCGCTCGATTCAGACGAGTTTCGTCCTCACTTTTTTCTCATACCAGGCTCTAATATGAAAATTGTTTCTTAAGGAGTAAACTCCAAAAATTAAATACCTAGACAAAAAACATAAGCAGGCCAGCTAAGGGTGAGATCTTTATAAATTGTAGCCTATGTGTTATTCTGATGTATAAGCTATATTAATGTAAAATTTCATTAAAATCCATTCAGTAGTTTTTACGTGAAAGAGTAACACATCCTTCCATACTCACAAACTTTCGCGTTTATAATATTAATAGGATTTTCATCTTATCATGCGCATTATCTTAACTTTAACAAAGTATAAAAAAGGCATACAGAGATTATTATTAAGGAAACTGAAGGAATGAAATATTTTCTCTCAATAAATATTTTGCGAGCGGTCGATGGGCGCTGGTTGAAGATATTGCTGTAAATATCGAATTCTACGTAAACCCCAATGTGGGAGTTGCAGATTGATTGTTGTTACCATCGGTTCTAGATGTCGTGTCGATAAAGAAGTTGTGGGTTTCTTCTGTAGCTATAATTCTAAGCCCATGACCGGTTTTGAAGATATTTTCTAATTTACAAGTTCTCCAAAATATTCTCCACCGTATATGATCCCTAATTCCTGTAATTTAAGTCAATGCTAAAGCTAAATGTCATTAGAATTGATTTGTTACTTTTATCGTGTTGACCAAACAAATAGACAACGTCCAGAATATATTTGTCGCGTTTTGTACCAAACACGACACGTAGCAAAAACACACAAAGCTGTATTGATTTACATAATGTTTTAAAAACAATTTAGTCGCCGTGTAGTTAGGTGATAGGTTAATAAAACACAAGGACTAAATTGTAATCATAATCATTTATTTATTCGTCAATAAGGTAAGTTGTTTTATGAATAAAACAGTTTAGTCCTTGTTTGCTATTTATTTTAAGTGCAGATTTACATGTGTATTTTTTTATAATTATATATGTTTTTCTGTATTTATATTCATCCTATAATAATTTTGCTTACCCACATCAGCTGTGATAAAGCGTAGTAGGGCTTAGTTGTTCATGGTGATGATGTAAGATATTCATTACAAATAATTGTAACATATTATTATATCACCCTGTATTATGTACCTTGCAACCAGCGTCGTTTATTGATGTAAAACTCCATCAAAGCCTAATAAACATTTCTAATCAACTTTTATTTAATTCGATAATTAAAATAAAACCACTATTTGAAGAAAATTATTCACGTAACAAAGAAAAAGAAATTCAATAAAACGAGGGTACCAGAAAAATATGTAAATACAAATATTATCGGATCATTGGCGCGAAACAAAACTCGCATAAAGCGTTATAGAGTTTATGGGCTCTAGATGGCTTTATTACTGTTTATTCTATTTTTTTCTCCAAAGGAACAGATGGTAAGGGCCGCTATCGGCTCAAGCGATCGTGTTTATCGTTTTGAATTTCATACCGGTCTCACTTATTCATGCTCATAGCTCCGAGTGGGGAGTCTTGAGTGTCTGATTGAGCCGATTTTATTATGAATTTAGAATTTTTACTAACTGTACATTTCAGTGACTTGAACATGTATGTAAATAATATAAGCTATGTAAATTGGTTAACTAGAAGAGGCAGGCCGTTAAATTCTATCGCCTTTGAAGTACATTCATAGTTAATTTTCAATGGAACTTATGTAATAGATAAACTTGATTTACAATGAACACTTTTTAAGTATAAAGAACATTATTTTCATGGACCATCATGTGTATTTTTGTATAAATAAAATTGTTTTTTGAAATTATACATTAGATCATTATCGTCAGTGTGCCCCGTTGGTCTAGTAGTTGTAAACGCGACTGCTGATCAATCGGCCCTTGATTCAAATCCCGGATCGGGTTGGTACTGGTTTTTTATAACTTAGATTTTCTAGTAGGAATTTCTAGTAGTTTCTTGAGATCCGGATTTTTGCCCCGTGCATAATATACCCACCAAATATTCCCTAGTGAGATATAAACGTAACTGGTGTAACTTATAGGCATATTACAATCCTGTGCTTACCTCTTCAAGGTTTACAAGCGTCTTGTTACGGGATCTATTGTTCTTAATCGATTTTAACTATTGTTATAACTATCAATAAAATTCCACACATTCGAGGTGTCCATAAGTTCCGTAAATTTTATAAACTAGACTTTGATGGCTTTTGCCTTTCTTGGTTATGGATTCGATGTAGTGTTCTCTAGGCACAGGTGACTTACCATTAATGATACAATTTGTAACTGTATAAAAAATTTATATTTTTTTTTATTCATGGCGCCAATATATTTGGACACTGTAATCTTAATTTCCGCAACAGACATCGTATATATTTTAGAATGCCAAGGTGTCCACGCAACCGATACTGTACTAAGCCGGGTGTACCATGGTACCAAGGAGAATTATGGCTTAATCCTTTTTTTCTCTGCAACGCGAATATTATTGTTACGTGGATTTTCTATGGATTACTTACTGTATTTACCTGAGTAGGTGCTGAATCCATTTCTGACATTCATAAGACCTGTTGAAATGATTAAAAATGTATTACAGGTTACTAGCTTTTTCGGCCTTGAATTAATTTTTGTGTCCAATATGTTTCATTTAGTAGTATAGGTATGTACCTAAAATTGACGAAATATTGAATCGACAACGTTTACAAATTCTGATAATTTAATAAAGCAAGATAGAAATCTATAATTTCTTGTGTGATTCTAAAGTTTAAAAAAATCATTTAATTTATTCTTTTCTTTCCAATCAAATTTAATAGCAATACATCAATAAAACAATAATTAATATATATAATTTTCTTGATCAAATCAGTAATAATTAATTCCGTGTGGTCATCGGTAATGCAAGTAATAAATTGTATGTCCCAATTTTTTCGAATACTGATTAAGAGCTATGTCGCACATTCAGCGCATGAGCGGTAGACGATTCGAAACGAAAAAAATATAGATAATTTCAATCTTATTTTACAAAGAAAGTAAAATTTGATCAAACGTCGAACAGATCAGGTGGTTTGGTTATAATTTGGTAAATATTCTCCGCAGAAATAAATAATAATATAGAAAAATGTATGAATCGCCTTGGGAGCACTCTGTTGCGTGCCTTCGATAAGACACCTGCCCATGTTCCAATCATTATTTACTCCGACATGTAACCTGACGCTGGACGGTTAGCGCGCCTTGAAAATAATAAAACTGGTATTTTATTTCTTTCCTCTCTCTAAAATTGGAATGTTATTTTGTGCGCGATTGTACTTCGTTTTTTATTTTATTTTATTTTTTTCACGGGGAAATTAATGAGTAGTTTTGAATGCGCTTTCTGGTTTGGTTCTTAATTTGAAAGTGTCATTTATCTTTGCTACGATTTCCGAGTAAAATATACGGTTGTCGTGTTTTGGTTTTTGTTAATAATGTATTGAACGAATAAATTGTTTGGACTTTTAACTATTCGATTCAAGATGGCGATCATTGTACATATCGCACATGTTGTAACAATGCATTCTTTTATGCGAGTGTCACCTAAGCTTTGTTGTAAGCAGAACGTACCTATATTTAATTGAATTTCACAGGAGACCTCTGAAGTATTTTTGCGAACTCGCTTTTTGTTGAATTGGAGAATGAGTCTGTGTCGCAAGTTGCAACTGAATTTAAATTTAGCAACTTTTCTCTTTTCGCTCTAACTTAACTCCCCACGATTGGTGATGTCTGGACAAGTTTTAAAGGATTAAAACGCTTACTATGATTTTATAATTTGACTTGGTGGAAGGGTGATAGTTTAAACTTTTATATGAAATTGATGAATTAAATTCGTGTTTGAACTTTTCAAATGAACTTGATGAATGGCAGCTGTTCAATTACTAATGAATTTTGACTGATGAGCAGTCAGCTCACATTAGTATCGAATGTGTTTGTATGTTTAATAGCTTGTTAGACTGAAACTGATGAATCGATTTTAATGAAACACGGAAAGGTGATAATATAGTAAACATTATTGATGCAACATATACAAAACACGCCCCGTGAGGAATGTGGGCATAACCCCTCAGGGGAGTCCTATGCCCAGCAGGTGGACTTAGGCTCATGATGACGATGATAATACTTAATCGACATTTAACCATTCAAAGTTGTTACAGAATTGTTAAGTAGGTAGTAGACTTCAGTAGGTACGTGTAGCTAATTTCTAAATAGTATTACTGTTTTCAGAACTAATTGAGCACCTAGACCATTAACGAGATTACTTTTGCCACTGTTAGATACTTCGAAACTACCCCACCGAAGTGATTACTGAGCATACGAAGAATTTCTCGCTGTGTATTTATAGATAACGTAAACGTAACTTCACGCCTGTAATCCCCGAAGAGGTAGGCACAGGAATGCACAACATTCCCACGTTTCACCGGTTACGTTTAAGTCCCACTATGGAATAGGTGGTGAGCCTATTGCCATGCACCGGGCACATTTCCAGACTCCGAACCACTACTAGAATTTTAATTTAGATTTTCCAGAAAATGTTCTAGATAATTTCTAATTTAGAAAAACTCTTTGTTAGTGTTCGATCCGGGAATCGCACCCGGGGCCTCCCGATCGGCAGTCGCACTTGCCACCAACACGACCAACGAGGCAGTCAAAAATTCGTTAATGGTAGGCGTTCAAAAATTCAATAATCACATTTAATAATTAAACAGTAAATAAAGCATAGTATTTATTATGTATAATTATCTTATTATACTCAACATGTATAATAGATTATTTTGTATGCAACTTATAAGACGCATGCGGACATCACTAAACGCACGCTCTGTTTGGTTTACACTCGGAACGGGCAGAACGGCTCACTCCAGTAATGTATATTGTTTGTGTCGCTGTCGCTTCGCGATCCAAAAAAGAAATGGCGTCGTTTGCGTCAATAGCTGAAACCCATTTCTTGTGATGGATAGAATACCGAGTTTAGCTTATAAGAGACGATATAAGTTTTATTTAAGTTAAAAATAAAATTGTATTATGTGATAAGTATATTTTCTGTGAAAATATTAGATTTAATTGTGAGAATGAACGCGAAAACAGCAGAATGGCGGCCGGGGCCGTCTGTGTGTCGTTGTTGTTTGGCGGAGGGGTGTTATAAAGACATTTCTACTGAATATTTTTGGATGGGCCGACGGGAGGTTTACGCGGAAATGTTGGCGGAAACCTTCGATTTAACGGTAAGTCAACTATATGTTGCTCATTTTGTTTTTCTAGTAACTTTTTACTGTATAACCCGATCGATTTTGATATGTACTTACATTCTTGAGACGCTGTACAAAACCCGGCGCCTTTGTTGTTGTAGAGCTAAGAAATCAATATCTACTGAATTTATCTTTCAATGCAAGTCTTCTATGTACGTTCCTCTTCTAGTGCGTTAATTTAGCGTCTAGTATGAAGAAATGTTTTTGGGATTTTAGTGCATTTGTAGTCATCTTAGACGCTTACCTCAACTAACTTTAGTGATTGTTTTTAAAAAAAATCGACAGCTAGATGCAATAGTTCCTCTTTTAAACCTAAATTTATTCCAAATCTCTCTGTACTTAGGATTCTGTGTTAGGCTTTTATGGACATCCACACAAAGAAATGGTGACTATGGTTATTATAGTTGGGCCATTACAAACGTGCGGACTGAGTCATAAAACATGACATCAAAGGAATGTGACTATGCCGCACAACTTGTTGTCGATAAAGGGATGCCGCTCGGGTGCAGGTTTGTTATGGCCCGACTATAACACGTATTTGTCATAAGAGCAAAATGAACCCTGCGCTGGTGAAGCCGCAGTCTGCCTAGACACAGCTGAATACCTTCGTCAACTGGGAAAAAAGCATAGGTGGTGCGAGAAGCTTTTCTCTGGCTTCCCCAAAACACATGCCAAGTGTGGGGATCACGGGCAAAATTAATTTCCATTAGAACAGAAGTAGATAGTCAAAAAGATCAAAGTTTCTTAAAAATCGAAGAACCTGACTTCATATTATTGTCTATGAGTTTGTTTGCAGTGTCTGTGGAATTACAGATATTTGTTTGCTCTCCAAATATGCATATAGATTTTATTTCATATTTGGAACTGTGCTCTCTCTACCTAACTCACAAGGGCAGTGGTATGATGACACAGCAAGATGAGTAATAATTTAAAATCGCTCAGTGAGCTATGGAGAGGACTATGCTGGGTGTCTCTCTGAAGGATCGAATACGCAACGAGGTGATCCGATAGAGAATTAAGGTTATCGACATAGCCCAACGGATTAGCAAGCTGAAGCGGCATTGGGCTGGTCACATCTGTCGCAGGACAGATGACCATTGGAGCAGATGTGTTCTAGAGTTAAGACCACATCTTGGCAAACATAGTGTAGGATGGCCTCCGGCTAGGTGGAGTGACGATAGATGCAAAGTGAATGTTAGCGGTTGGATGCAAAGAGCTGAAGATCGAGCTCAGCGGTGTGCTATTGGAGAGCCCTATGTTCAGCAGTGGACAGGAGTAGGCTGATGATGATGATGATGATTAGTAATACTTTTATTTAGTTTTATACATGATGGTACAACAAAATAACTTGACCTTAATATTGTGTTGTTTATAAACGACAGAAAAATAGGAGAAAAATAAAGGGTGAGGTCTGAATGAAAACTTTTAAAATGTAACTGAAGGAGGGTCTGTGACTGATTGTGATAGCTCTTTCAGAGAAATATTACAAAATCGCAATATGGCACCCCCGGTGTGACACTGTCACTTATGAAAGAATGTATTTTTCAGGAGAAGCATTTAAAACTTTGACTCCTCACAAAACAATGGCTTTAGAAGATAGATGATATGAATAGCTTACACTACATCAACTTTTCGTACTACAAAAGTAACTTTATCGCATCAAGTAAAGAAGTGTTTTAGGACAATTATTACATATTTAACTCACTTTTGTAATTTTTGCTAAGTGACAGTGTCACACCGGGGGTGTGATATCATCACATCTGTTGCTCTACTTATTTTTATTTTTAAATGCTTTTTTTTCTTTAATATTTCACTTATTTTTAGTTTTTTTTTTGGTGTTATCACACCTACCTATTTATTACTAAGGGCAATGTAAGCCAAAAATAAGCCAAAAATAAGCGAATAAAAAATAAAACAATAACATCTTAATCCACGGAGAGGTATGCAGAGGAGAGTATGCACTCCCAAATTTTACCAGTGATGTTTATGTCTCAGTATAGACTGTACACCGGGTACAGACTCTGCACCACTACCAGAAAATCTAAGTTAGAAACCACTCCACTTTATTCTTATTTAAGACAGAATAATTCAAATTACACAGTACAGCAGTCAGTGTTAATTACTCATAATCAGCTTACTAAGTACTACTTAAGGGAACAACGGGAAGAAAACATGTCTCAGAGGAAGCCGCATTTGTAGCAGTTGTTGTTTGCAGTACTTTTGCCTATGATCGCCACACTGAACATGATCTAATGACACCCTGATGTCCATGCATGGACTCGGGAGATGTATTTTATCACTGCTCCAACACAGATGAAGAATTATTAACAATACTTAAATTCATTTATCGCAGGTAGCATATTCAAATTCGATGGGGCCCAATAGCAACAGTCGTCTCATATGCGAGCCGTGCATCGCTCGGCTCCGCGATGCGTCTGATTTCAAGAGGCAGGTGCGCGAGTGTGAACGCACCTTTCTGCAGCACCTAGATCCAGTCACTTCCTCGGATGTCTCGAATTTGGATTGTAAGCATAAAGTGTTTAAATTTATTTATCTGCAACATATAAAAGAACGTAACATTACACTTGCAATAGAAGAGGTAGGTGGAGGAATGCAGAACACTCCTACATTTCACCAGTTATGTTTCCCACTATGGAATAGAATAGGTGGTGAGCCTATTGCCATGCATCGGGCACATATCCAGACTCCGAACCACTAATAGAGAATCTAAATTAGAACAATTTAGTAGCGCCCAGGACCCGGGTATCGTACCCGGGACCTTCCGATTGGTAATCACACTTGCAACTAACACAAGCAATGAGTCTCAATAGGTATCTCACCTAATATTCCATGTGTATTATTCTTGTCTGCTTGCCCTGGAGGGGGGGGGGATATAATTGTCATGTAATACTTATTTCAATATAATATACCTTATTATTATTATTATTTTTATCTTCACGCCTGTAATCCCCGAAGAGGTAGGCAGAGATATGCAGAACACTCAGACGTCTCACCACATACGTTTTTATGTCCCACTATGGTATAGGTGGTGAGCCTATTGCCATCTATCGGGCACCTTATTAATATTTATTATAATTTATTTCAATATAATATCATGTGACACATGAGTGTCACAGACATGAAACCGGTTGCCAGTTACCAGTTGTCCGATGTAGAAGTCTAATTGTGAATAAAATTTTCAGTAACTATCGAGCCACTAGACAAGCAAGTGAAAATAGAGGACAGCGAGGAGGTGAAGGAGGAGGCGTTTGTCAGTGATGATGATGTACCGGACTTTGGAGATGATGATGATGATCGTTAGTATTTCAATTTCTCTATTAATTTCTCAATGTCAGAGCATTGAACAAACTCCCAAAAGGTGGTAGTCACAGCTAAAAACCTAAGCCAGTTTTAGAACCAACTGGACAAATATTTACATGCAGTTGAAACCAACCAGTTGCCAATAACCAGTTGTACTAGCCATATACAGGCATCATCAGTTGTCTCAACTGCCTGCCTGATTATATATAATAATAATATTAATCTCTTGTGTTTACATGATATATATAATGACACTTTAAACAATGATCACCGCCAATGCTATGATTTGATATATATTTGCATGATTTAATATCTATTTATTTATCCTATGATGATGATCAACATGCTAGAGAACTTTCTCCAGTTCTCCACCAACTATGGTTACTGACTTCTTGCGAGTAATCTGCTCTGTGTTTTTGTCTATTGCAGTTGACGATCAGCCACTGACTCGATTAGCGAGCAAAACGCCCAAGAAGGAGGGTGTCGACTTCACAGATCTGCTCGATAATGCCAAAGTGGCAGAGAAACGGAAGTCCACGGGCAAGGTGAAGGCGACTCCGCCAAAAAAGGCGAAGGCCAAGAAGGAGAAGGTAGCCGCCAAGCCGAAACCCGAGAAGAAGAAGAAAGGTAGGCATCCACTTTTGATATACATTCTGTCGGCAAGTGAGTTGTTGTGAATGGTTATATATATCGACATATAGTTCTTTTGTATGAAGGCAGTTATTTGAGTAATCCAGTTATAAATCTGATAAATAGAAGTTAAACCAATATTATCATATGGCATTGTATCTATTCTTTTAAATGTAGATACCCCATTAGATAGCTAAGGAAATGATCTGGATCTTAAATAATAGTCTTGTTCCTTATTAGTTTTCTATGCACATGTTGGTCTCAATGGATGTACAAATGTTGATTTATAAATGAAAAAAAAATGATATCCATTTGATTTAAAACTACACACAGAAAAAGTTGTTTGTGTCAAATACAAAATGTCAGTCAGTTATTAAACACTGAATAAAATTTTCTACTAGAAAAACTACATTAGAATTCTAGTAGTGGTCCAGAGTCCGGATGTGTGCCCGATGCTTGGCAATAGACTCATCAACTATTTCATAGTGGGATGTAAATGTAACCAGTGAAATGTGGGAGTGTTCTGCATTCCTCTGCCTACATCTTCGGAGATTACAGGCGTTAAGTTACGTTTTTTTCTATCTTACTATAATAACACTGAAGAGGAAAAGAGACAATATACCATTTGTATACTATACAATAAAAATTTGTCTACTGAATTAAAAAAAAGAACTTTTTTCTTTGTTGTGCTTCAAATGTTGTCATTTCATATTTTTTCCCATTCACAACAGTTCACTTCCTGGCAATATATTGATGAAGTATTCTGCTGTAATATGTCTGTAAATATGTACTAACACTATGTTTCGTGTGTCTTTATGTAGAGTAGAAACAAGATAGAGTGAGGTGGAGTTCAGGGGGGGGGGGAGGCTAAAAAACGTACTATTTTTTTTAACAACCTGTACATTAGTTACACCTCCCTTTTAATTGAGTTGGAGTACACCGGGTGCTAATGTAACTTAGTATGCAAATATTAGGGTATAGTAATTTTTTTTGATTCGACATTTAAATAAAATTGTTCTTCTGTTACTGTTAAGATGTTTATTGTGACAATAGGTGTTCTATAAAAAAAATTGTAGAAAAAATACATATTGACATTAGGGTAATGGTAGGTATCTATTTGAAATAACATAATTTTAAGCCTTACACATAGACTAAATTATAAGTAATTTAGCGGGTGTTAGCAATTTCAGAGGAAAAACTTTGACTGTGTTTGAATTTAGTTTCTACCTCTTACAACTGTTCCGATCTAAACAAGAGGTAAAGTAATTTTATAATGGAAAGGTAAGGGCAGACATTTTAATATTCGAAATGGCACAATACAGTCACCGTCTGATATTATTACTAATAAATATTGCAAGGTTAGTTATCAAAGTATACCCAGTTGCCATTTCAGTTGATATGCCCCATACAGCAGATAACAGCAGATGGGGCACCTAAATATACATGTTAATTGAAAAACAATAATTACAACACAATTAGAAAGGGCACTTTAAAAAGGGCGCTTTGAGGGTTAGCGTCTTCACCCAATCTCTTTTCCAATATGATGTGGTATATATTTCTAATAGGACATTTAATGGTAGACACGGAAACATTTAATTTGTAATGATACTAGAAACTTAAAATTGAGATATCAATGAGACTTTAATGGATATTTTATAGTTATTTACAGCAGAATATTAATCAGTGCTTAGGCTAAGTCGCATGTGCAGTAGTACATTTATATAATGTCAATCATATGGATATGTCTCTCACTTGTGCCATATTGTTCATAGGGAATTGAACAAAATATAAAACTGTGTAAGTAGAAATTGATGGTTATTGTCCAGACTGTGGATAGATGGAGGTGATTTAGATGATAGGTGTTTGAGACTGTGATACGAAAGGGTCTTCAGTAACTGTCAAATTATGTCAATTTCATTATGTTCCTTTATGTGACTGTTATCCCTTTGCCCAGTTCTAGCGACACTCAATCAGTCTTAATTTCATGAAACATCTCAGTGTGTTTTGTGCCTAACATATTTTATATCTTGTTCAATTTACATGCAATATGGTCTTTATTAACAGAGCTTTAATTATTGTTATTACAACTATATAGCCTGTGATGTTCAATTTTATGTGTGTGTATGTTTTATTTTGTCATTTTATAGTGTTTAGGTTCAACAGTGAGAAGAAATGGAAGGG
>DWEJ01002290.1:0-11697 GCA_018245835.1 Mysoria sejanus stolli | reverse complement strand
CATTGGTAACTGCCTCTTTGGTCGTGTTCGTTGCAAGTGCGACTGCCGATCGGGAGGTCCTGGGTTCGATTCCCGGGTCGAACACTACTAAATTTTTCTTGTTTAAATTTTCTACAAGTGGTTTAAAGTCTGGTTATATGCTCAGTGTATGGCAATTGACTCACCACCTATTCCATAGTGGGACGTAAACGAACCGGTAAAACGTGGGAGTGTTGTGCATTCCTCTGCCTACCTCTTCGGGGATTACAGGCGTGAAGTTACGTTTTACTTCATCATTTTTATTTTATGGAATTTTTTTTTGCGTTACTTCAACTTACTCTATATTTTGGATTTAATTTAATTTATTACAAGGAGTGGTCCTATGTTTTTGTTTTATTGGTTTCACATTTAAGCCAGAATATAATATCTGTTGCTGTAGATAATGGATCCGTCGCCTATTCTTAATTTCAGCCTTTCCAGAGAATCTGGATCAACGTGTCAAATGTTTTATTGTAATGACGAGTTTATAAAGTCCAAATAGCATAGAATTGAACACCGGCGCAGAATTGTCCGTCTTGCAGTTTTCTGTCGGATACATTTTAGAGACTGTGCCCAAGAGTTCTAAAACACCGCGATTCATTTTTTATTTATTTTATTTTTTACCTCCTAGACTACATCTCGCTTTTAAGCCGATGACTGACCTGTAACATTTTATCGTAACGTTACGTTACGTTACGGCGAAATGTACAGGTCAATACAGCGAGCCGATCCGCTCGCTGTGAACGCCGCGCGCTCCACTCAGTTGTTGGTATATTTGCGAATCCCTTTGAGTGTTACGTTACGCCTTAATTTTTTGTCAGTACAACCCCAAGCGTCGCGTAGTCGCGAGCGCATACACGACTTCGTTATCCGAGATTTTGATTACCAATGGCGGAACGCAGTCGAGCGTAGTGTTCGAGCGACGAGCAAGGGTACAGATCAGTCAAGTGATGCCGTAACGCAACATGCTCGCCTCGAATGTTCGATACGGTCAAATGCTCATGTCAGTCGCCACGTTTAAAGCTCGCTTCGTAAGTCTATTGCAAAAAATAATTTGGATTGTCCCCGGCGTATGGCTATAGATTTACCACGTATATAGTGGAATGTATAGCGAACTGGTGAATCGTGTCAGTGCACTAGTACGTACTACAATGTCCGTCGTAAACATATATGTATATGGACTTCTCATTTCAGTCCAAGCTCAACTCCTCACACAACTGGTGCTCAGTCGAATGAAGAAGACTCTGAGGAGGCAGGCGAAGTGTTGTTGGACAACAGCGATCTCCACGTATTAGAATACAGCCCGTCTCTCAGAACACTATGCATGCTGTCCGTGGTGCAACACGACTTGGATCAGTCGTCACTGCCGTGGCACATCCGGTACGTATACAGGAAATTATACCTTTTATTTTTATTATCGCGTCGTTCTTTAAGCAATTAGAGTACACTGAATACCGAATATCTCTATCCTCAAACACCTGACGTGCCGCTATTATATTTATAGCTTTTTTGTTGCCGTGCCACTATTATATTTCTTGTGTTCGTGTGTATGTGACTGAACACCTCCTAAACGACTGGACTAATTTTGATGAAATTTTTGTGTGTGTGTGTGTGTGTGTTCAAGGGGATTCGAGGATGGTTTACATTTACAATTTGACCGGATAGAAAAAGTTTTTTAATTAGAAATCGGTAATTTTGTAAGTTCGAAATTACGGATTTATCTCAGCAGGTGGCGTTCGAGGTGTATGGTTACTATTGTAACCGACGTGTTATTCAAAAATGGTCTAATTGTGATAAATGTACGTCATGACGTTAGATATTGTAATGACGTTTTAATAATAATTTTCATTAAAACGCTCCAGATTGTTATAGTTAAAAAAAGTTTGAAATTTTCGAAATAAAGACGTATGTACAGGACAACGTCTGTCGGGTCCGCTAGTACATATATAGACTGCCTCGTTGGTCGTGTTGGTTGCAACTGCCAATCTGGAGGTCCCGTGTTCGATTCCCAGGTCGAACACTACAAAAGAGATTTTTTAATTTAGAAATTTTCTAGAAAATCTAAATTAAAATTGTAGTAGTGATTCGGAGTCTGGATACCTGTCCGATGCATGGCAATAGGCTCACCACCTATTCCATAGTGGGACGTAAACGTGACCGGTGAAACGTGGGAATGTTCTGAATTCCTCTGCCTACCTCTTCGGGGATTACAAGAGTGAAGTTAGGGTTTTTTGTAAATAAATGTATTTAAGGTCGTAATGTCCTTTTGTGAATTTTTGTTTAAAGAGTACAAAATGACATTTACAATTATGATTATTTTTTAAACAACATCACGACTGTAATTTGCGAAGAGGCAGACAGAGTAGTATAATACAGAACCACGTTTCACCAGTTACGCTTATGTCCCACTATGGAATAGGTGGCGAACCTCTTGTTATACACCGGTCACGTAATCAGATTCCGAATCACTACTAGAAATTTTAATTAGAAACTCTCATTAGAACACTCCAATAGTACCTACTCGAGTCGGTATTTGAACCCAGGACATCTCGATCGACAATCGTGTTTGCTACCAACACGACCAAAGAGGCAGTCTTTTAATATTTGACATGGAGTAGTTATTAAAAAAATAATGAATAAGTTTACTTTTTGTAAATAAAAGACCTTATTAGTAAAGGAAGTTGTATTCAAGTTTATTAAAAATTAGATTAATGAAGTTTCCGCCTAATGTTTGCTATAACAGTGATCTATGGAACACACTTTTCACTGAACAAATTAATTACAATATACAATCAAGAAAAATAATTTAAGAAAAATAATTTATTTATCTGTAATTACAAGAAAACAATGACAGCGAATAATGCTCAGTGGGTGTACAGAAAAAAAAAACATGAAAATACATTAACAATGAAGGGTAAGTATGAAAACTAGCATATATCTACTCGTATTTCTGCAGTGATCCATTATTATAATAAATCGAATCGTATAGAAACGCGTTCAAGTAGCATTGCCAGTTAAATAGTGGTTTGAAATCAAGAAAAGACGTAGATCAGTGCAATTTTGATTCAAAATTGAACTGTCATAGGTAACAGATATAAGGCTTCCTTTTTTAGCACCACAGATGCTTTGCAATTGTACCTATTGAGTGATTTTCTGCTATTTTCGTCAGAGCAGCTGTTTTCAATAGTCATTGATAATAAACAGTCCTTTTTTATACATACTACGTACTCACTTTGAATAGTATCACGTACTTATTATTGAGTAAAAACCCCGTGCTATAGTTCTGTATTCAGACATCAATCAAAATGAAATAACAAAACCCAATTCGAATGAAAGTTCATCACACAAAGTGTGCTTGCTGGATAATTGTTGACGTTATACTGTTACTTACTTTTATTATTGTTTTGAATACTTAATCATTTTCACCGATAAGAAACGCCGATTGCCGATACACTATATCATAATATCGATATAAGATTGATGAGATGAGTGGCGAGATAACTGGTACGTAGGTCGCACCGATTTATATTTTAGCTTATAATACATTATCTACATTATAAGTTTTATTCACAATAAGACCTTTTAAATTAAATTTATTTTTTCCATAAAGTCATTGAACTGAATTTTCATTTTTTAATTGTTTTATTAATTATGTACTGAGTTACAGTCTTGTAAATTTTCGTAGCAACGTTATCAGTATTATTAAATTTAGGTCTAATGGTTTAACTAATGGGTAAACTTTCCTAATTAAAATTAACTCTACCGTAAGCCAACGGTCTAGCGAAACTTGCTATGTTTTGATAGTTTATTTGCAGCAATGTAAAAACTTAGAGCAGTTTAAACTCAAGATTTGAACTTCAACATTTCGGCACAAGATGGTAAGCGGTTTAGTAAATAAATTAGGCTTCTAGATAACCCTTTTTCGGTACAAACATATTTGGCTGTAGTAGGCTCTTAATTTCAAAACATAATAAATTTTAAATGCAAAAATAAGTGGATAAAATGTTAACAAGAAATAATGACGATATTAATAAAAGTTTTTTCCTTTCCGAAAGAAGTCTTAGTATAGTTATACTTATAGTACATAGTTAAATAATAGGTTATTAAAATACCTGATGATACAGTTTTTAAGTTCGTTGCAAATGCGCACACACATACAGTAACAAGTTTGTTTGACAAAGCCTGGTAAGCAGGGAAGGTACCTGGCTATCATGTTTCTATTTGCGATGAAGTTATTGGTAGATTAATAAACATGTTGGTGTAATTTTACATAATTATAATATACATTACACTATTGAAAAGTGCAATACATATCGATTAATTGACACGAGAGCATTAGTCTTGTAGTTTACTCAGTTATAAAAAATCCTTAAGAGCCAGATTTAAATAATATTAAATTATTATTCTTTTATTATAATTTATATCTGCGATCATTGCTTACTGTCATAAAATTTAACGAAGACTCAATATTTTTTAGCATCACCTTGAGAAAAACATTTCCAGAAGTGGAAAAGTATACACATTATCGCTTGTAAATGTCGGATTAAAATTACTGTTGTAGTACTTGATCAATTAGATTATTTTTGTACACGTTACAAAAAATTCTATACAAGTCAAGACAATTCAAACATCTGCTATTCGTGTATACAATTGACCCACGGCACGGACACTTAGCACCAATTGTCGTGTCAAGTACTTTAACCACACAACTGCAGCCCGACCTACTATTCGTATGACGCATCCTGGTCAGCACCTGTTATACATCTCGACAACATAGTAGGTATGTATACACACAATACTGTTAACTAATGACTGTCTGGCTGACTTAAGGTGCTGACTGGAAGATTGTAAATGTAAAAAATTAAGAAAATTTGTGTGTTTTTACATGAGTTTACGAATTATCTTCTCGTCAATATGTAAGCGTCTGACTTCTTTGAAATGGATCTTCAATATTAAATATTTATTACTAAGAAAATACGTACTCAAAAAGGTACAGGGCAAAAACTCGAAAGATCTTTGAAACTAACAAGAACTTCAGCATTTTCTCCTGAAAATTTTGCGTCCGAAGTGTACCTGTTCAATGATTAATGGAAGTATACTATATGGAAGTATACTATATGGAAGTATACTATATGGAAGTATACTATATGTAACTAGTGAAATTCGGGAGTGTTCTACACTTCTCTACCTAACTTTTAAGTGTTCACAGGCGTGATTTACGTTTTATTAAAAGAATTACAAACAATTCGTAGAAGAAGTTGGGATATTTGATAAAACCTTTTGTAAAATTCATGGTGATCAACTTGGCATGACAAAAGTAAGTGCAATACGGGTACCGATAATCCTCATGCGAATATCGTGGAGTGTTCCAATGTGTTTCTGGGTCTTTGTACGGACGACATGGATAGTTTATTGGATGGAGTGGTTAATGGGAATGAAACTTTAGCTCATCATTATTAATCTGAGCCCAAACAACAATCTTATTTCCAATGTCAGAAAAGGCACACCATTATCTAAGAAGTTTAAGGTGACAGTCTGACGTTCAATCTCATGGCAAAGATATTTGGGAATCCAGAACGGATTCTGTTAATTGATTACAAAGTAAAAGCTGTTTTTATAACTGGTGAACACTATGCTAAAATTTTAAAACAGTTCAAATAAGCTATCAAAGAGGAAAAAGAATAAAATAGAACGAAGCTGATTTGCTCTTGCATGTCTACAGGAGTCGTGTTGCGTTAGATGCCCTGCATAAAGTGTGCTCCGGTATTTAAAATCTCTCTAGCTACGAATAACTATTATCTGTTCTCAAAATTGTAAAAAGAACTGCAGGAGAAGAAATTTTCGAGGAATAAAGAAGGTAAAAATACAATTTAACCATATTTTAAGACGATAATGCAACATATTTCTATGAAAGCATACACAAATTAATTGAAAGGTCTGAAAAGTCTGAAAAGAATGGTCTGAAAAGAATTACAGGTAAATATATTAAAAATAAAGATAATTGTGGTGTTCGTTCTCTGCTTAGCTCAAAGGTAAATTGGTAGTTAATACTTTCAGCATTAAGTCAACTTTTTACACCAATAAATAATGTATAGTGTGGTGGTTTAATAATAAATAAATAGTGTATAAATGGTCCTTATCCTCAAATTGTAGCCGCGGGAATATTTTCTCTTAATTTACAATTCTCTGTTTAAAGAAATATCCTGACGTCCTGATGACAATTAGTGAAAATGATAATTTCTTTGTAAACAATTACAGGCGCTACTCAGACAATTTTCTATCATTGCCAGTCATAATCTCCACTATGCCAGCTCCAACTGCTCGAAGTGGCACATTAATTTACGGAAACTAGTATTCATAAAATGCAAAATTTCTCTTAACTGATTCTCTAATTATACTGCTACGCTTATTAAGAGCGACATTTTTCATTTCTGTGAGAACTGATATTAAATTAAAAAGAGGAAGCAAATGACGACAGACCCACTACTAAAACAAAGCTCGATCTGTGAAGAATACGTAGATGTTATTTTCAAGTCGAAATATCTGGCTTCACGAGTTGTTATAATACGATTGGAATACGTGCTATTTAGTGAATACTTCCTCGTGAACTTGTCTTATCATGTAGAATGATTTGCAAACAAATATGGACTTACAAAATGATATACGTTTAACTATTGGGTTTCGATTGGGTGACAACTAGAGTGACGAGCTTCTGCGAACTTAATCCACCAGTTAAAAACTTTTATGTGCTGAAATCATTAACGGAAAGTACTTTTTGAAGTTTAGCCACAAATGTAAAATAGTTTATTAACTGACAGATCATCACATATTTATATTATCAAAAAGTACTATACTTTATAGGTAGGAGCACAAAAAACACACATTTGTGATTAAAATAGTACACAAAGACAAATTTTTGCTCAGGGTTTTTTTTTTCAAGAGTAGCAACGTCTAGTTAAGACTAGTCGGAGCAAACTGGCCTTCCAACTGATTTGCATACATTTATTGCAATTTGTGCCAGAAATTAGCTAAGTCATCATCTTTTCATAAATGTATTATCTTTTTTAGTTTTAAGATTTGAGATGGTTAAAAATTCATTAAAAAAATTCAAATCATTTATTCAAATGCCCCAAGCCCTCAACGATTACAGTATCTACCATCCGAAACATTAATCTAAAATAATTGGAAATGTTGAAAGCTTTATCAAAGTCTTATGTGTTTACACAAAAATCGGGACTCATTACGCAATAAGTTTTAGCATTTAAATATAATAAGGGAAGTTGTTATTAGTTTGTTGGTATCGGTTTTAATATAGTAGAGAAGAAAAATGGAAGGATAACAAATTTTAATTTCATAATTAATGTGTATGATTTAGTGGCCAACATGATTTCATTACAAATAGTTTTATAATTGTAAAGCATTATTTAGCCCAATGAACTAAATGGAACTTATTCTATTGTTATGACGTCTATTTAACAATATGAAAACAGTTGCTTAAATAATAAAAAAATAACGCCGAACAAATTTTGTAAACTATTATATTACTATGTATTATTTGCTATTTTATTTAGTTTTTTTGATATTCTAACGATGCCATGCTGACTTGCCAAACTCTTTTTGAAGCGTGTTATACGACATTCAAGTTCGTATTTCCTTTTATTTCGTATCCGTCATTAATAACAATAGATTACCTGTCAAAAAAATGCAATAATTTTTTTTCAGCTGCAAATATTTCCGTCCAGTTGATCAATAAAGAAGAAAAATGTTTGGTGCCATATCACGTTAGTAGTCTACACGAAACTGTTTTCGAGTCGTGGTGAAGTTATGCGACATCTACATAGTTCGTAGCTATTTTCGCGCCGAAAGGATGCCTGTCAGTTCCTAATCTAATTTGCAAGATGTACAAACAACAGCTCCATGTTTTAAATGTACATATTTTGTTAGTATTATTCAAAGACGACTTAAACAAAATCTCACACGATTTATTTTGATAACCAATATATTTATTATTGTTGTAAATCAATCCGCGTTCCAAATAAACAAGAAATGCCCTCCATTTATGTATGTATTAGGGATGTTAAGGAGCTCCGTAACCGTAACCAAAACTATTGGATATCCGATTTAAAAATATATCCGTAACCGTAACCGAATCCGATATAAAAGTTTCAGATAATTTCGGATAATAAGTCGCACACGTTATGTATAACAAGTATTAATATCCATAACCGAAACTATCCGAAACTATCGGATAATCCGAAATAATTATATACCCGTATCCGTATCCGAATCCGATATTATAATTATTTCTATATCCGTATCCAATCCTTATCCGAAATGTCATATCCAAAACATCCCTGGTCGATACCCGGGTCGAACACTTCAAAAAAACTCTGATTTAGATTTTCTAGTAGTGTTTTCGGATATGTACCCGGTGTATGGCAATAGGCTCACCACCTATTCCACAGTGGGATGTAAACGTGAGAGTGTTCTGCATTCTTCTGCCTACCTCTTCGGGGATTATAGGCGTGAAGTTACGTAAGCCAGTTCCCTAGCTCGGTGGGTATACAGAGAGCACCAAATTCTAGATATCTCTATCCTCGCAGCCTAGCGTCCCCCTAATGTATATAATTAACTGGATTTACTCGCGGCTTCGCCCGCGTTGAAATCAGTGTGTCACAAAGTTTTTCCCGCGTAAATACTGACCTCATGGGAATTCTAGGACGAAAAGTAGCTTATATGTTGCTCCACAGAGAAAAGAAAAATCAAATACCTAGACAAAAAAGATGAGCAGGCGAGCTAAAGGTAATAGCGAGGGGCGCAACGCCGATGCCAGCTCGGCATATCCTACTAACGTGTACTGGATAATTTGTCCAATTCATAAAATATCTTTATAAATTATAGCCTATATGTTATTCTGATGTATAAGCTATATTATTGTAAAGTTTTATTAAAACCCATTCAGTAGTTTTTACGTGAAAGTGAAACAAACACACAAACTTTCACGTTTATTCACGTTTATATTTATAATATTATAATATAATAGGAATAGGATTATTGGTAAATATTTTGTTTTTCTTTGTCACTTCGATGCTAATAAATATTGGGGCCATCTGTTTAGAACAATAACAAGAAGTGTATATCGAATAATTATAACATAAACAATGGTGATATAATCGTTAATCGTAACTAAACAAGCCCACAAAATTTTAGATTATCTGCAAAGTACATCGATTTTTACGATTGTTATTCTAGTAGCTATCATTATTGAGACCACGCCCACAAAATATTGCGTTAAATTTTTTGATGCCTTGATTCTTTTATATTGGTGTTACACCCAATTTTAGCACCATTTCCTGCCCCATAATTGCCGTTAAACCGGAAATAGTGTGGAATGTCAAAGAAGCTCTAACGTCTGAAGGCTTAGTTACGGGCACCCAGTAAACGACTTAGAGTGATGTTGTGCTAATAAAACAATCGATCGACATTATTTGCACACTTCTACGCACTAAGTTCAACACCTAATACAAAAATGTGAAGGAGCAGGCGTTTTCATGATTCAAGAGTCCTCATTCGTATAAGCTTAATGGCTATTATCACCATCGTCAGATTTCTCAGTGCTCGTGACACTGGATTGGAATGAACACGGACGCCGCTGGACGACGTTGGAATGGACACGAGTCAACCTTAATAAACTCTATTACGCCGTATTCTAGCCTTGTCACATTCAATTTCTATTGATAATTCCCTGACCGTTTTATCACCTGGTCGAGTTGGTTGCGACCGCGACTGCCGAACGAGAGGTCCTGGGTTCGAATGCCTGGTTGGACACCATTAGATTTTCTTAACTTAGATTTTTTAGTGCTTGCTCGAAGTCTGTATATATGTCCGGTGTATGACAATAGACTCACCATACCATACATAAACGTAACGGCTGAAACTTGGCAGTGTGAGAGTACTACATTCATCTGCCTGCTTTTTCAGTGATTACATGCGTAATGTTTAAACACCTTTATTGTTTTTTGGAGGAAGGGAACTTTCAAAGGCTAAGGTTAGGGATGCTAAATCTCTCTAGAATATTACACTGGTTTCATATCGACCCTTCTATCGTTCCAGAATGACAGGGTTAAGGCCAACAATGAGGAACTAGAAGCGGTCAATAAGACAGTCTTTCTAGGTATTACATTAGATGCTAAGCTACAATGGGGTCCACATATAGAAACGTTATCTGGCAGACTTAGTTCCGCGGCTTATGCTGTGAAGAAGATTCGTCAACTATTCGATGTTGACCCTCCACGTCTAGTTTATTTCAGCTACTTTCATAGCATAATGTCATATGCTCTTCTCCTATGGGGTAGTGCCGCTGACATCGATTCCATTTCTGTGCCCCAAAAACGGGCTATTCGAGATATCTATATAATGGGTCCAAGCGAGTCACTAAGAAACACATTCAAAGACACTCAAAAACTCCTCGATGACTTTACTTAGAGCTAATAAAAAGACTTTAGGATATCGACGCAATTCAATGCACCGATGTGTTCGTAACTTCGTTAAGTCCCGATTTGCAGCACGATATGCGACGACACATAGTACCGTTGGCCTTCCTGGGATCACTGGCTGAACAGTTGGATCTCCTACTTTAGTACCTGCTACCACGAAAGCCTCCTTTTAGTCGCCTCTTAGCACATGCAAGAAATACTGTGATTAATACTCAGATACCAAACGTCTGGAACTTGAGCGTTAAGTAGAGAACGCAGGCTGATATTGTCGAGAACAGCTATTCTGTGTCATAGTATAAAATTGTACTCCATGTAGAAAATAATAATGTTACCTGATGTTCAATTACATATGATAAACCTCCACAATAGTCTCGTACCCGTGTAATTCGTTTTACATGTGTAGAGCTACGATACCTAATCTTTAATACTTTTAAAGGAGGATTACACATTTAACTATTTGCAGTACCTTTAGTGTTTTGATTTTTATTGAATAAGATAAATTATTAACATTTTTTAAATTACGTTTTATTATAAGAACAAGTTAGTATCCGAGCGCATAACCTAAAATAAATTACAATCAGTGCTGCCAACTTGGGAGTTTTCCCCCTAAATTTAGGGGAATAATAGGGAGGTCTAGGGGGCCTAGGGGTCTTTTTAGGGTGATAAAATGTTTAGAGGTTTTATTAAATTGTTCTCAAAAGTTAAAACAAATGTATTTTTGGTTCCCAAAAATTTTTAAAAATAATTTCTTATGGGAGGCTAAGCCGCTTAGTTACGTAAGGCTGTACGCATGCTCACGGATACGGTAGCGGCAGGCAGGCTCTTCTTTTCTCCCTATAACCCACAGCGCTAGCCGTATTTCGGACAGATGCTTCTTTATCATTTATCACCCAGCAAACACCTTTCTCTCTCTTTCTCTCTTACGAGTTTAAACATTCTATATTTATTTATTACTTTATTTAAATTTATCTATAACGAAGTTATAAGTGATAGTATATTCTATATAATCCATACTACACAACTTCACGCCTGTAATCACCGAAGAGGTAGGCACAGGAATGCAGAACACTATCACGTTTCACGGGTTACGTTTACATCCCACTATGGAATAGGTGGTGAGCCTATTGCCATGCATCAGGCACATATCCAGACTCCAAACCACTACGAGAAAATCTAAATTAGA
>DWEJ01002289.1:0-11698 GCA_018245835.1 Mysoria sejanus stolli | reverse complement strand
GTATAACCTTGAAGCGAATCAGCATTCGTAAACAATTATCAGTGTAGCTTGTTTAAAAAGCGTAGTTACTGACGTGCAAGAAAGCAAAAAACCTAGAGTGATCTCTGTCACTCCTCAGCAAAATCCGTTGAGAATAACGAGAAAGATAGCGTTGACGATGTCAAATTTGCGATGTAACAAAATTCAAATTCAGAACTGTAATTTTATCAAAAGGTCGCATTTATTAAATACTGAAAAATTTAAAAGTAGTATTGGTCATTATTATTTTGTTTCATCTAGTTAGTATTTACTAAGTTCATCATAATTATATTAACTCAATATTTTGCTTCACTATATGCCGACACACAAGTGTGGTAGGAAACTCTGGCACTTCTGACAGTTTAATAGTGTATAATTTTTGAACGCTGTAACTATGGCGCGAAAATGATCAAACATGAAACTTCTGTTCGGGTGTTTTAATATTTCGTTCTCATTTGCTTATCTTTGCTGTTTTGGGAATTTGACAAATTAAATAAGAAGTATAGAAAACTTAGGCAAAATCCAATTATTATTAGGCCTTTGTATAAGTTCAACTTGTTTTTTGCGTGTTAAACTCATTAATAATATAATATATACATACATATATCGAAAATGCGAGTTTTTCGTGTGGTTAGTAAATAACATCGCGTGCCAAATATCTCTATCCTTATAACTATTATATATAGTTTTGTTTTCTTTGTAAAGCCAGAAATAATTGAATTTAGTATCGTAAATTATAAACATAACAACAGGTAATTACAATCGAATTTTTGAAATTTATGATGCAGACATTTTGTAAACGTAAGTTTGTCTTTTTAGTCGTATTCCTTTTTTGGGGGTATTCACGATATTTACGTAACGAGCTGAGAGCTCTCTTAGTCGGTAACATGGCCACTTCTCGGGTGTTGCAAATGTTCATAGACGATGTTGGCAACGTATAGTCAGGTGACCCATGTACCTATCTGACCCTAGCATACCCTAGTATCCTACTCATAAGAAACAAAGAATTGTCAATCAATGAGCTTGGTGCCGAAATTCAAAATGGTTAATTGTTAAATTGTTATACATCAAAGTCACGAACGGGCACGGTCAAGGTTGGCGCGCTTCGGTGAATTAGCAATGTGTTGCCATACTTTGCTCGCTTCACACAACTTCAAATATATTTAATATTCAAGGTACGCTGAATTGTTAGTTTAAGCATTCCTTGTTTTTCTACTCCTACGATAAAAGATTTAATTTTATGCCAACGTTAATTCAAATTTAACAACTCATTTAACTTGAGATGTTTGTAAATCACTTTTATAGCTGCGTTTGAAATTAAAATAGTACATTACAATAGTGCAATAATTTTGTTTGAGAAAAATTCTTTTCAAGGTTACATGTTAATAATAATTCGTGACTGCCTCGTTGATCGTGTTGGTTACAAGTGCGACTGCCGATCGGGAGGTCCCGAATTCAATTCCCGGGTCGAACACTACAAAATTCTAATTTAGATTTTCTAATAGTGGTTCGGAGTCTGGATATGTGCCCTATGCATGGCAATAGGCTCACCACCTATTCCATAGTGGAACGTAAACGTAACTGTTGAAACGTAGGAGAGTTCTGCATTCCTCTGCCTATCTCTTTGGGGATTACAGGCGTTAAGTTACGTGAAGAAGTTACTTAATGGGAAATCAGTATTTATGAGTATTAATTCATTGGTCATCAAGACTGAGTCAGGTTTATGAGCTCTTCCAAGATTTCCAATTTATTAAGCTGAAAACATAATAATAAAATATAATAAACAAAATCAGGAAAGAATTCGTATCGTAATAGTTTCATTTAAGCTTCCTATAGTTTTACTTTAAATTTTCTTCATTTTATTACCTTATTAGAAGCTTCCAAATATAACTTTGATTAGGAGAGATTGCGTTATTAGTGAAAAGACTAGCTAATTTACTTATCCAGAATAAGACAAAATATTTTCATATTGTACTTATTTTCTCGTTAGTCGTGTGCCTGTCTGCCTCATTGGATCCGTGGGTGCGCGATTGCATATCTAGGGGTCCTGGGGTCTGTCCACGGGCAGAGCAGTAATGGGTTGTTATATAATGAAGTTCTTAGTTCCCGGTGTATGGCAATAGGCTTACCACATAATAAGTCATGATGGTACATAAACTACTGGGAGTGTACACTACTCTGACCATTTCTTCGGGAATTAAAGGCGTGATGTTACATACGTTTACTTACTTATTACTGTTCTATATTTTTCTGTGTTTAATTATCACTACTTAGCTATTAATACAGGTAGAATCGGAAGTATTTTACTGTCTAGCCATGTGATGTAGGCACCTAATAATAATAATGACGCTATATGAAAATAAAAAAGCGGAAATGAACGCGGCCCTCAAGCATGACATCAAGGCACGTGGCGCGGGCGGCAAGCGGCTGGCGCCAAATGTTGTCCTACATTTGGACGATGTTTATCAAGAAATTCGAAAATCGAACGTACCTAGCTCAACACGCCACTCAAATAAAACAGGGCGCGCTTAAAATATTTTAGCTTTATTTTTTTTTTCAAATTCAAATCTTTATTTGCACATGAATAGTTACAGAATTATGGGTGTCATATGTTATGTAAAAATATTCTCTATTCTACCATACAGCTTCTAAATTTTATTCTATGTTGTGCTTGAAGTATTATTTTTGATATATATTCACGCCAATTTCTTTCCTGGGTAAACAGAGAGTACCGAGTGATAAATATCTATACTTATAAAACTGTCGTGCTTTTTCTCGTAATACTCGTAAATCACTCTAAGCTTTTGATCCATTTGGTCAAGCTGGGTGAACCTTGGCCTCCCTGAGCACTTGCGTCCGTCAACATTGGCACTGTATAACAGTTGTTCCCAGTTCCCAAAAATTTGACTTTTTGCTTTCTTAGTTTATAAATATTTGAAATTCTTGAATGTTCGATTTTAGTGTGACATTTTAACGCGATTCGTAAAAATTTGTACCAGTAAACTAGTTTAAAATTAATTTTCGGTTTTTACGTACCGCAAGAGACTATAATCTTGTATTAATATAACATAACATCACACTCTTATTTCTCCGAAGGGTTGGACAGAGCAGTGTAGTGCTGCTATTTTTACCAGTAATGTTAGTTACGACTGTACCGTCTAGTGGAATGGGGGTTTTAATAGGTTTAAGTTAGTACCTACATTATTATACTGTTATTATTCAACTATTGTTAATGATGTCTGCAAATATTAATCTTTTCTAGAAATTATATGCGCAATATTATATTATATTATTTGTAATTTTTTTTCACATCGAGCCAATGAGTGACGATTTAAATGTTCCTACTGTCTACATTTGCTTACATGTTTGTCTGTTACGTTATCTACGCTTGTCAAAAGATATTTTACAACATGTGAGCCGAGATAAAAATATAATAACACACGGTGCTGTTCGTAGCGGGACGTAGTTACAAATTTTGAGGTTATGACACATGTCTATTGTATGAAATGTAAGCGGAGAGAACCGGCTCTTAAAATATCCTTGCTGACCTGACGTGCTTCGTTTCATCGTCTTTGTCCTCTGCTTTATCCTGAAAGGATCCTGGCGTAATGATATTATAGCAATAACGAATAATCAACTAAATGCGCAGTATCAAATCATGTAGCTTTATACATTTTGATGAAAACGTAACGTTAAATTATATGCAAAATTAAAAATTAATGTAAAACGTAAAAAAAAGTAATTAATGTTTATGTATATTATGCGTTGTTTTCTTTTAAACATTATTTTTAACTACAAAAATGAATGAAATGGGTTTAAGGATATAGAGTTATTTTAAAACAGAACATTGACATTTTCTGTTTTAAATTTATTTTTACCTTCAGCCATGCTTTGCCCGGTCTAGGTTCATTAAAGTTTTCAACAAAATAATAATAACTATTTTTTTAAGCTGTTAAGAAAAAAAAATCATTATTTAAAATTGTATACTTCATTAATTACGCATGACAATAATAAATTTTGAAGTACAAACAAATTCAGAAGATATAATAAACTGGTACACTTGTGAACTTATGATGTAACTAGTAATCTACTTTGCATGTGCGGGTCATCTTATGGCACTTAAGATACATTGGTACATAATTGCAAATTACATGCATACATTATTTCATTATCAACAACTACATGTCTGCAGCTCTTATCAGATAGGTTCAGCTAAATCGCATCATGAATTGGTACATTTATTGACATGTACAAAAACCTGATAAACTGTTGAGTTTATCAGGCTTTTACTATTATTGTCAGACAATGACTACCTGATTATCGGTATTAATAATTTCAGTATTTAATTAAATCGAAATCAGAAGAATCACGATATTACATGTTAGTAAATTACGTAAATTTAATTAGTACATCTATAAAAGCGTCAAAGATGTTGTCTAATATTAATAATGTACTACTTTTAGTAATAGTAGGTACTGAGTATCTGAAGTGAAATAAATAAATTTTTATCTATGAATAAGTAATAAAACCAGTTAATTTCGAACGATATGTTCGCTTGAATGCATAAGGAATTTGACTATAGGTAAATAGAAAACAAGGATTAGGTTATGGCGCGAAAACTATGTCACGGAGATGTCAAAAATAAATTATTTTGTAAAACAAGTATTAGCTGTTGAACTTGTCTGGAGGCTTTAGAAGCAATTGTTGGATTGTAATTTAAATGTTTGAATACAATATGTGTCTGGCCAGTACGAAACTTGTCGTAATCCGTGACAATGGCTAGTCCATAAAATGTAATCAGCAAACTGGAACAGTCTTACACATTAATTTCTAAGCTAAAGGATTTATAATGGAATTTATCAGTTTATTTAGTTTGCAATCCATTGGTGAGGTAAATATTGGTGAGTAAAGTGAGGGAATCAATAGCGTCAGCTGCGAATGGAATACTAATTAGAAAGAGATAGAAACAGTTGGACTCTGGCATTTTATATTGTTGGCATTCTGATTCGGAAATATCTTAATAAGTAGGCAGCGATACGTATCGCGTCTTATCGACCACCGCTACGGAACATGTTAATCAATTGATCTACGGTTTGGTTTAACTCAATAGTTGATAACTACATAGTTCTGTTTTCAAGTATCACATTAAGAAAGTCTGACATAAAATGTCATCAATGAATGTACGGATTGCTCATCGATGTAGCTGACAAGTTCTATTTGATATTTCTATTCTGATGGGTTCTATTTTTAAATATCACTGTACCTAATAATAAAATAAATATGAAAGAAAATACGTTTTTACGATTGGGGTTTCGCGTCGACCGAGTTGGTAGCAAATTAAGAAAACACCTTTGACTTATATGTATATAAATTTGTAAGTAAGTCTGTACGATGGAAGGATTTGATAAGATTTAAAAGAAAATTATAATAAATCTATCTGGTTAAGTGATCGCTAGTTGTATTATTAAATACGGTTACATAATTAGATTAGATTAGTACTTAGTTTTTAAAATTTTCTAAATGGTTCTCAAACTTTTTGGCAATGTTTAAGCTGTCAGCCATTTCTTAATTTGTATTATTATTTATAAACACGGTCATGATCTGAAAACTCGTTATGGATACTAAGTAGTTCTTAATAGTTTATAAGGTATATAGATATATAAAATATTCCGTCCTAGATATGTGTTATTTCCTTATTTTTATGTTTATCCTTTTCCTATTTCGCAACAATCATTGTAGCGCCACGATGTGTGTGTGTGTGTGTGTGTGCGCGCGTGACTAATCTTCTTCTTCTTCTTCGTAGAGTCCATGGCTGATCGTGAGTGATCAGGCATCGTGGTGAAAGAATTAGTCGCAATGTCCAGGGTGCGCCGGGCAGTGTGTGTGTAATTAATTGGACACAGTCGCCGCTCGTGGAGGCTCCTTTCATGCACCCCATTGAATTCTATTCAAAAAAAAATTGGATTCTATTTAAAAATACAATATTCAAAGTTACTAAGCATTCATGTTCAAAACAAGGGTATAAAAATTATATCGTTTTAAAAATCGTGCCCTAGTTCTAATGATCTTTCTTAATTTTATACTTTCATCAAATACCAAGCCTTTTTGAAGTCTGTGGTCTACAAACAAATTCAAAAGACATCTTATAAGCTTAGGTCTGACATTTTTGTTTAAGTATGTAGTATGGATATTTAATATCGTCATATGTGTAATGCTTGAAATTTTTAATACACTCATACATATACTTGCGTCGTTCCGACCGATGCTGGTGCAGAGCAATATTACAGGCCACGCGCCGCCGACAACTCCCTTTACATACAAATGAAGTTCGCATACCGATGTCATGTGAGCAGTTTTGTTCTTAAGATTGAGACGAGCGCTGAATTTAAATGAACGGGATCAAGTCCTTGCAATTAAACTATTTGTAGACTGACTTTTTTGTGAAAAAAATTAACAAAGAAAATGCATAATGTGCTATTGTCTTGGCTAAAAACGTCTACCACCGACTTCGATCTAGTCTACGGAAATAAGTCTGTTAGTGTCAGCTGTTATAACTTCTTAATACAACTATTAGTCAATGTTAAATTGTTACCGTTGGTAACAAAATAAATATTTCATTAAGGACATAATTATGTACATTACATACTGGTTGACGGGAACTGTATAAGTCTCCGAAACCGGCGTTCAAGTACGGAAAGACTGATGCACTGTTTACCACCTAAGAGACATTCGCATCATATAATTATTATTACTTTGTAATTTGATAATAACGTCGTTGTTTTAATTCACAGAGTTTGTATATGTTATACTTATACAAAGAAATACAATGTTTCACTTCACGCAAACTACTTGCAATCATTGCATATGTTAAGGATTGTGTCACAATCATGGACATTAAACTTGAACATTAAATGTAGAAACATTTAAAACAGTGAAAGAAATGTAGCAGGATAATACCAGGAATACTTGTCTCATTGGACGAATGGATGTAAGTGTGACCGCTGATGGAGATTTGTTTTTTGTTGATGGAGAGGTCCTGAATTCAAATCTCGAGTCGGGTTCCATTGCATTGTTCTTACTTTTCAACTATAAATTTCTAGTATCGGCTGGTGGTCTGGATTTGTGCTCGGCGTATTTGTAGGATCGCCGGCAGGCACTGGATGAGAAAAACGGAGGACCGAGCAAAGTAGCGCGCTTTGGAGGAGGCCTATGTTCAGCAGTGGACAGCTGTAGGCTGATGATGATGATGATGATGATCAATGTCCACAGGCTAAACACCTATTTGATATTATAGTAAGACGTACACGTAACCGTTGAAACGTAGAAATTTAATTCACTTCTCTGCATACCTCTTCGCAATAACGGGCATGATATTACATTTTTCTGTAATAATGATAACTGGGGTACACGAAGTTGCGTAACTCCGTAAAATGTTTGCAAATTGCTTGAAGTTATTCAGTTCCGCGGGCAAATTTTGCATGCATTTCCGTACTTCGCAGTTTCCGGTTTCCGTATTTCTGAGCGCACGTCAAACATTCGTTGAGGTTGTTATTAGATAACAATCATGGTACTTTGTCGGAGCGTTTCAGGACGGTTCAATATTCACAATTTAGTGGACTGTACTGTAATTTCATGTGTCCAGCCTAGACATTGGGTATAGACTTATGACATGCTTTGAGCTATAAGAGTTGAAGTCGTACTAATAAAATAAATATTGCAACAAATGATCTTTATTTTTTCTTAGTACGTTATATTACTATTATAACTAGGAATATTAATAATTTTCAATTTTATTGATTTTAGGCTCACCACCTATTCCATAGAGGGTCGTAAACGTAAGTGGTAAATCGTGGGAGTGTTCTGCATTCCTCTGCCTACCTCTTGGGGGATTAAAGACGTGAAATTACGTTACTGATAATCATCAACATTTTAATTGAAAAAGAAATAAACATGGGATATGATATCGATTCTTTCGAAATTCCTATCCATGTTCTAATTGAGCTATCATAAAGGTACGTACGTGAATCAAGCCGAGTTAAGTCGAATATTATGTAAGTTTGAACATCACGGGAGCAATGAAATTCAATTCAACAAATAATTACCTTATAGGAATTCATATAATAAAATTGTACGTTTCACACATACAACTGTACTATAACTACACACCAGATGACAAACACAAAAAGTGAACACACCTGCTTTCTCAATATGATACCCTGTTCTGAATGTCACCACTATCTTGAACAGGTTGATTCTGATCTGAAACCCTACAGCGTGTTCTGAACAGATGTCTCATATTGTTACTACATAAGCGTCCCACCAAAAATCCAGAGAAATCATGTAAATGTGTATTTATATATATTTGACCTCAGAACGCTACCATAGAAGTAACAGTAACATCATAAGAATCGTAAGTAATAGTGTAGAATAAATTCTACATGTTGTTCTGTTCTATTCTCTGACAGGCATATTTATTTTGTGTAGAATACCTGAGGGAATATTAAAAATTAAAGACCAATCACTTTGCAAAGCTTCAATATTAAATCATTTTTGAATCTCATAATTTAGAACTTGAATGAGTAATGGAAGGTTTGTTCAAACTATGT
The DNA here is from genome assembly GCA_018245835.1 of Mysoria sejanus stolli. Taxonomy (NCBI): domain Eukaryota; kingdom Metazoa; phylum Arthropoda; class Insecta; order Lepidoptera; family Hesperiidae; genus Mysarbia; species Mysarbia sejanus. The sequence continues at coordinate 3,074 of DWEJ01002289.1, read as the reverse complement.
TATTAAGGATATTACAAAGTTGACGTTTAAACAGTACAGTTCTTTAGAAACGAAATATAAATGAATGATCACTTTAAGCCTAGGGCAGTTATAATAGGTTTCATAAAGGATAATGCAGAGTTAAAAATAACTATTATTATTAACTTATCATCATGCCACATTTCTTATAGGGTACCTACCCAGAGCACTCTATGCAGAGCAGAGCAAACCTGATAGGCATAAAGTTATTTTAAAGTTAACGTAACGGACGCCTGTAATCCCCGAAGAGGTAGGCAGAGGAATGCAGAACACTCCCACGTTTCACCGGTTACGTTTACGTGTCACTATAGAATAGGTGGTGAGCCTATTGCCATGCATCGAGCAAATATCCAGACTCCGAATCACTACCAGAATTCTAATTTAGATTTTCTAGTAGAAAATTTTCTAATTAGAAAATTTTGTAGTGTTCGACCCAGGAATCGAACCCGGGACCTCCCGATCGGTAGTCACACTTGCAACCAATAACCAACGAGGTTACCTGTCTATAACGTAGACGAACTCATTAATTTATACGGCATGGATATTTTTAACTCGATATCGATAGAACCACCCCCAGCGACAATCCCTTAATGGCCGCTTTCATACATAAATTTCGTATCCCATGACCGAGCCAAAACAAACTGCTGGCCCCGTAATAATTAACGATCATCCGTATCTATTTTACGGTCGTTTGTTAAAAAATATGTACCTATAACTAACAAATCACAATCTATACGCACCTGCTTAGGAACACCTCGAGCTTTTTATTTCTTGTGTGTTTTGTAAGACAATTATTGTTCTGTACAGATTTATATTTCACTACTAGTTTTTGAGGGATATAATATTCCAAAATTTACCTTTGTTTCAACAGATGTATAGACCAATTATGCAGACAAAAAGAAAATAAAGAAATAGTCTCAGTCGGACATTCTTAAAATTACTTCTGTAATGGTTCTTCGTTCTAACGAAAAGCAAATGAAAATTATAGCAATTTGTTTCCTAAGTGAAAACATTTACACAATTAAAATTCCTATGATAGTTACACATCAGACATCATTTATTTTAAATTATTTTAGATTGTCCACAGCCCCTTCGTTTATTACGACAACGACGCGATTAAAACCGCCAGTAGGCAATATTGTGCTTTGAAAAAGTTTTTTCCAAAACTGTAAGTTTCATAAATTATTGTGTGATATAATAAGCAACAATAGTAATTATTCAACTCTTATATTGTTATTGCATTAGCTTTAAAAACAATCTTTGTATCTCATGAGAGGAAAAAGTCATAGTTATTATTAAAATTAAATATCAGTTAATATTTCATATTTAGTACTCACTGTCTATCCCGTAGGGGATATTGCGTAAAGGCATAATAACTATTAATTAACACTATTATTTATACTGTCCCGTTTTATAATTTTGCTCGTAACCAATACACACTTAAAAATTAATCATGATTTTTCTCACGACAATGTAACGACTCATAATATCGTGCCGTGTGATTATCGTAGAGTATAAACATTTACATGACAGACAACGTCCAGCTCAAGCGGAACCCTTTCTATAGAGTCATTGAAGTGGGCGTGACGCGACCAATGATTTAAACAAAGCTTTTAGTTAGGATGACATGCCGTTCCAGTAATCGATTTACCTTGTAAGATATATTTAGACGAGCGCGATCGTTTTTACTTGGTACCTAATTTAAAATTAATAGATTGACGTTTTAATCATTACGTTGAACGAATTGATAAATCGGTGTTGATTTGTGTATATTTTAAAAACAAATCTAAGCTATTTTGACTCTTGGACCGAAGGTTACGCTCATTAAGTTTTGTTGATTGAAAGTTGATTTTTGTGCGGCAATTCCGCTGACTTTACAGTTTTGGATATTTGCAAAATTTTTAAGCTCAATACGCTGGCAGAAATTTTTTCTGCTTTTCGCTGAAGACAAATTTTATTAAAGGAATGTGTTTTGCTTAAGAGATAAAATTACTCATGAGAATTCTATAACCAATTATTACTGTCCAAATACATATATATGTATAAAATGATCAATACGCAAGTTGGGTAGGAGTAATGGGCCGAACGTATCAACTTGGGGCGAGTTTCTGCGGTTATCGGTAATACACTATTAATGCCTAAACAGAATCAATGGATCCCTTGAGGTGTCCCTGACTCCTTTATTATGACGCTGTAATATGTATAAGGGTCATTTTATTACTGACCTCTCGTGAACGATGGGATGTTTCGTGTAAGAGAAAATTTATTACTACTTTTTATTAATGTACCGATATGATTGTTAGGGACATGTTTTTACAATTTTAGCCTCACAATATCAAAATGCTGAATTAAAATTGATAAACCCCCTTGAAATATAAATAAGTTGATCGATATTAAAGGACAAGCCGAGGACAGGGCGCAATGGCGCTCTTTGGGTTAGGCCTTTGTCCAGCAGTGGACTAAGATAGGCTGATGATGATGATGATGTATATTACATTAAAATGTTGTAACCTAACCTAGACTAGTCTAGATTGAGATAATCATTATCTCAATCATGGAGGACAATTATAAAAAAAAAACTAGATATCGTTTCATCGTAACTTCTCGCCTGTATTCCCGGAAGAGGTAGGTAGAGGAATACAGAACACTCCCAGGATTCACCAGTTACGTTTACGTCCCACTATGAAATAAGTGGTGAGCCTATTGCATCGGGCATATATCCAGACTCCAAACCACTACTAGAAAATTTTGTAATGTTCGCCCCGGGAATCGAACCCGGGACCTTCCGAATGGCAGTCGCACTTACAACCAACACCACAAACGAGGCAGTCATTGGTTCATCGGACTTAAAAAAATCATGAAGGATTGGGAAGAATCACAAAACAGATATGTAATACGAATCTAACAGACGTAAGTGCCGAAATAGGCCTGTATTCATCTATCTTGATCCAACAGATAATATTCTGCCTGATTCAGAAGGCTCCAAAACCAGCGTACATATATGAAGAGAGTTATGAATCTAGCAGACCTGTTAGGGTAGAAATATTTAGGTCTCA
>DWEJ01002288.1:0-11698 GCA_018245835.1 Mysoria sejanus stolli | reverse complement strand
GGCCAGCTTTGTACACTATGGCTTAACTAGAATGAAGACGACATTCTGACGACACGCGTGAACTACAGTGAAACTATAAAAACGTTGATGACAATGATGATACAAGTAATTCAGGACGGTTCATATTACAGTGTAACTTTAAGTGTAACTTGTACTTGTGTAAGTGTACTTGTAATACCGTTGTCTATAAAACGTAGCCTTATCTAAACATTTCAAGTGCCGCTTCTACGGTCTTACTTGGACAGCGCATACGATTCTGCCGTTATCGCTAGGGCTGCCACTTTCGCTAGAGCACGTTGAGGAAATCGCGCCGATGGGATACCGCCACTCTTGTGTATCGGCGTCCTAATTGCATTTCCCATGAAAGAAATAGCACCATTGTTCATTTTATATTACATACTATATTAGATCTATTAGGTCATTGTCTTGAATGCAATCAGTAATGAAATAAGAAGTACTTAATATAGAGCCTACATGAAGAAATATTGCAACTGATATTTTATTAAAATATATTTCATCATATACCAAAAGTATAAGTTTAAAAATGCAAATAAAGCAAAAATAAGTATTTTTGCTTTATTTGCATTTTAGTCTTAATAACGAAAGAGAAATAAGTTGTTTGCGGTTGTTCAAAATATTGAAACAAAAATTTTATATTTATTTTTCACAAAAATTTTATATTTATTTTTCAGGTTTATTTTAAATAGCTGTCAACCCTAACGACCGCTACTATCACTGAACTGCACACCGGATGAACGGTGATCTTTTTTGGAAGCAGGAAACATCTACTTATCGTAGAAATTACTTCTTTTACATTAATACCTTTAAGTAATAAAATATAATTTTATCAAGTATTTTTACATTTCTGTTATAAGTTCCCATTGTACCTTGAACCCGCTCGTAGCTAACGACATTAATAAAATTCACAGCAAGAACCATACGTATCTTAAAATTTAATATAACTTTTTGTTATGGCACTTACGAAACATGTTTACTAACAAAACGGTTTGTTTTGAAAATAACAATAACATTTATTACGTGTTAAATCATAACACCATGCATACCAAATCTTTACACAAAAAAAACTTGACAGACGTCCATTAAATATTTACCCCAAGCCATGCTCGAACATGTTAATATACTTAATAAAAACGGTCGCTCTTAGTTCAACGCACCAGGTCGTCGCTCCACCGTGTACCGTACGCAAACCATAAGAAGTGTACGTTCGGACGAACCCGACGAACTGCATGATCTCATGTCCAATACAAACAGCTCGGAGTGAAAGAGCTTCTTAGAGTGGACGGGTTGTGCGTTAACAGCCAAGCGTGACGTCATGCATAGCAGAGAAACAAGTTACAGGTGCCTGTTTTTGTAGAGGTTTCGATGAACAGTCCCGAATTTTCAAATCTATCTCATTATACTATAAGCAAATAAATGTAAGTTTTTTTTAAATAAGACGCGAATCGCCAAACATTCTAATACTTTTATATATTCAATTGTCTATACATATACATATTTGAAACAAGATAGAACTAGGCGAACGTCAAGCTAGAACTGTTATATATTGTTATATAAATATCATGTAATGAAGTATATTAAGCTGTTTTGTTATAAAACATACTTTCGTGGTCAGTTGTACATAACTTACTAACACTTTTCACTTACGTAAACAGTAAACCAATCTAACGAAACTCGTGATAACTTTAATGAAAATTATAACTTAACTCGAATATTAATCAAAGTTTTTAGAAGGTAATTATTGCGGGTCATGTTACCGATTGGTAATAATATGCAGATAGATAGTATAGATTTTTAGTATTTTTATTTTGAACATACAATATGTACTATTCACGTTGTTTTTCATAATTACAATTACTTTAAAACTTTTTAGATCAGTGGAAATATAGTGGAAATCACAAGTCGGTTGATTCATTCACAGTGTTTGAAAACGATAAATTATTATGAATTGCTGGAAGTGAAAGTAAATAAATACATTTGAAATTTATTTATAAGTGTTAACCAATTCTAGATCATACTTTCGCGTGTTTTGTTCCCTCAAATGAAACTGTGAAAGTTATCATTGGCCTAAAATACAGGCACGTAATTGTTCAAAACGATTTGATTATCATTCATTGATATGATAAAACAAATAGTCCTCAAGATATATATTATGTACCTACCTACATATCGCATCGATGATGAAAGTGGGCGCTGATAACTACATTCCTCCAAATGAACATAAATCTATCGTAACGAGTATGGAATTAATTAGCAAAGCAATACCTGCGTCGTGACTCAATAATCCATTGATTATTTTCTTTACTATTGCAGATACCTTGATTACAAAACAAGGCCGGTTCGGCCGGGCCGCGGTCAATTATTCCTTATCAAGTTTTATCGACAGCGAGTTGATCTATGACCGGCCTGCCGGATTCTAACCGCCCCTCGATTGCGAACAATTTTTTTCCAATTGCTCATTAGAATAAATTTCTAATTTCACCTTAACAGATAAGCGGTACAACAAGGTCGACTCACCGGGTCGATGTCCGCATCCCAGACATCCTTCAAATCGTTGGAGATGTCGAAGTAACTCTCCATGTCGGGGCCGGACTGCTACGACGGCCTCCGACTTCTACTTAGAGAGACTCCCTCGCCAGGAAGTAGCACAAACACACCAAACTGTCACGCTTCCACGGTCCTTTCGCGAGCGGTGCGAAACTTGAAAAGAATGTAAACTTGCACCACCACTTACTGTCAAGTTAAGCAACTTTTTGGGGAGCACTGTATTACACCACAAGTTTAAGTTTCACTATCGACGCCCATTTGTTTTCGCGTTTGATATTTTTTTAATGAAATTTCACTGCACGCGAGGAATGTTGAATGAGCGGCGTAATCACTAGAATAATGCGTTCGCGGCGGAGTGCGGCCGGCGAATGAGGAGCGGCGTGGATCCCCTCCCCCCCACCAGCCTCTCATTCATAACGCGATAGGGGGTAAAAACACAGTAGTCACCGAACGCCAGGGCACGGGGGTAGCCCCCACGTTCACTCACAATATGAAACTAATTATGTGGGTACTACAATTGTATTCGGAGAGATGACATCGTGGGACTTATCTCATTGAACTCTAAGCACTTAGCGAGACGTTTGTTATGCGCATATTTCAACTTTTTCTCTTATTATGATGGTACCATAACATGCGTTAAAAGTAATTATATAATTAGCATGTAAATTATAAAATAAAATAGATATATAAAGTTTAATGAACTTTATAGAAAAATACCAAGGCTAGTGCCAATTTATATAATTTGGGAATAATTTCATTTCAGACTTAAATAACATGGTATGGTAACTATCGTTAGAACTATATAATATTATTATTTTCAATAAAATTATTAAACAAAACTCGATGACCTGCATGTGAGCGAAAATAATCTGGTGCATATGCACTTGAATAACATTCTTTTTAAATAATTTATTTTTAATTTTGAAACTATACACTTTACATCTTTATAAAATAATGTATACACTGTATAAAACAGTTTACATAAGATATAATCAACACGCACTTTTATTACATGTGGTAACTAATTATTTTGTTTACAAAATAGTTATTCAAAACACACCATATACGACAAATACTTCATGCAACTTGTGCAATATGCAACTTTGCAGTTTTTACTTTTCTATATTTAGTTATGTAAATTTTATATTTTTCAACTAGCAAGTATCTTATATCAATCATATATGTTTATCATGTTATATTATACTCACTCAATACTCAACACATATTCTCTCTCGTGTGCAAGGTTAATTCACAGAGAAATCCATTATCAATTACGTACACTCATTGTGTCCCTTGTTGTAAGATTAGTACAGAAAAAAAATCAGGAAATATATTGTGAATGAGAATATAATACAATGTGAATGTTAATAGACGAAGGTGCCGGGGCACAGCGTGGCTCACCTACATTGACTAAATAGGTCACACACTAGTTGATAACGGACTTGGATGTTTTCCAAATGTCTAATATATGAGTGATGTAGGTAGACGAAGCACGACAAGTGTGAGGGTGTGCTCTGCCCACCCCTATGCGTGAATGGTAAACCATACATCGTATACGCGGCGAAGTCCTAGTTATGCAGATATGTTGATCAGAAATAAAAAAAAAACACAATAAGCTTATTTATTACGAAATCTAGAATTATCTAGAACAACTTTACGCTTAGACAGTACATTTTACACGAAAGGCTGAGTCGCTCGAAATATATATAACAATCGGAAACATACCGATTACAAAACAATCTATTATTAGGTACATATAATACAATACAAATACGTATGTATTATAATTATAATGATATATGTAATTAAAATAAATCGTTCTATTTTCTTTTGTAATTAAATGAAATATATTCTTAATTATGTACTAAATAATATTTCTTACAATAAAAATGTGCTATATTCATAATTATGTGGAGTATGTCGCTGTCTCTCAGGATCTTCGAGACGGTTGCCTAGTTTATAGTTTTGAGTATCGACTTTCTTTTACAAAGATATTTGGTAAAACAAAATCTTTAATCCCCTATTTCATCGAATTATGATTTAAATTATCAAAAACAAGACTACAGTAAAAAAGATCAATATTTTTTTTCTCAATTTTACTTTTAAAAAATGATGATTTTCGTGCAAACTTTAACAACCTCATTTAATTTACCTCTTTTGGTGTGAAAATTATAGAAATCGCTATCGTCGCTTGTGTATCAAAATGAACAAAATGTCAAAAAAGACAACTGTCAATACTCTATTATATATTTTGGTCTGACCGATTTCCAACATTTAAAGTACCTAACTAATTAAGATGTTGCTACAAAAAAAACATCCTACAACGAGACTATAATATAAAACTCGAGTAATTACTTAAATATTCGAATAACTTTTTTTTTATTTAGCTCCCTATTTCAAATCGATCGTAATTAGTAAATTACAGTAAAGGTATCAAATTGACGAGAAACACTTATAGGATTCGATGGTAACTATTAAATGACATGTCATTAGTACTTTTCCAAAAAACTATTTAGAAATTAGTCGGCTAAACCATCGTTCCTAATCGCGTCAATCGTGAACGTATCTTAATGGGGGGAGTTCGTTATGTATGAAAACTCAATTTTCTGTGTTAAAGAATAATAATAATAATAGCAGCAAACAAATAAGAACTAAAATATCTCGTACTCATAACTTAAGTTTTTTAATATGACATATATGAGAACAAAGTTATTTACTTCCGTTTTTCTTAACGGGCACGGTGAAGAGCGAAGGCACATTGGCGAGCAGGGCCGGTATCCCGCCGTGCAGGATGCACGTCCTGGGGACGCCGCATTTCACCAAGTACTCGCTGAACTGTAACAATATCATAATGTAAACTTGGAGATACACATTATACAGAACGCCCCGAGCTTCATTCGCCTACAGTACCGCTAGAAGTAGTCTTAATAGATTTAGATGTTAAATGCGATTGCCGTAGTCACATAACCTGCTAAAACATAATATCAACATTTATATATTCCATTGCTGTCTGATCCTTTGCTTCACTTAAAACAGAGGATTTTTTTAAATTCCCTATTTCTAGTTGATTTGCCTCGTTGGTCGTGTTGATTGCAAGTGTGACTGCCAATCGGGAGGTCCCGGGTTCGATTCCCGGGTCGAACATTACAAAAAGAGTTTTTCTAATTTATAAACTTTCTAGAAAATCTAAATTAAAATTCTAGTAGTGGTTCGGAATCTGGATATGTGCCCGATGCATGGCAATAGGCTTACCACGTAAACGTGACCGGTGAACCGTGGGAATGTTCTGAATTCCTCTGCCTCCCTCTTCAGAGATTACAGGCGTGAAGTTACGTTTTTACGTTCTTTTTCTAGTAAAGTAAGTGAATCTACCAGTTCGATTTGTAAATATTTGATAATTACATTTTTTCTTCAGTACATACAAGCAATTAAACCTCGTGATTTAGAAATCCACCCAGGCACAAATCTGGGCGAGGATCTGTGTATGTACAAAATTATATTTTCGTTTTAAATATAAAGTAGAATTTTCAGTAAGGACGGAACGGAACAACGTAAGGAATACCACACAACTTTAAATTCTCCATAACCGTCTCTATAACTCTATTAGGTCAGGTCAGCTTGGCTGACTGTGGCTGTAACCCTTTACATTCGGAGAAAATACTCATGATGATTTTTTGAATCTTATGGCAGTAATTTAAGCGTAATCCAGTTCTTTGAAACTTCTTTGACCTAATACACTAGGGTACGTTCGAGCGAAACGGGGCAACAAACTATATAATAAATATTGATTTATAATACATCTACAAAATTATTAACGAGACATTAGACACGGTTTACGAGCGCGGTCTTAAAAAAATTTCACAACATTCGCGTAACGGTTTCCGAGATATTTTTATCCGCGGAAGGTATACGTATTGCAATTAATTTTTATACGGTAGGTGTGCAACAAACAAACGTTCCAAATTTAAATCTGGCGTTCGTTATTAAATTTTGTGAACGTTATTTGCTATTATATTTACAAGTTCCATTTTTTTATTTTACACAAGAAACTTATTAACATGCAGGATAAGAACGTCGAGTAGTGGACGGTGATTACTCGGACATGTGTATCCTCGGACACCATCCTACGTGTGTTCGTATGGGAACGCTAATTGACCGCGCACATGTTTAGCACGTTGTTCTCGGAACGGGCTTGTTCCTTAAAATGTAACACATAACAGGTTTAAATTATAAAGAGTTCATAAGTTATTCATTTATTTCAAAGGGCTTAAAGAGTGTTGTATTATTACATATATTATATTAAGGTTATTCAATTAACATATTGTCATACATATTTGATCACACATAACACATGACCCTTGTAAAAGTGTTTGAAAACTTTTTTTTCGTACATGATCTCTGCATACTGCTCAAAGTAGCGCTTGTCTTGGAATTTATATAAATGTAATGCCTAGTAGAAGTGTTTTTTTACGCTGCAAAGCAACACGGCGCGTACAGATCTTTTTATAACGTAGATTATATATAACTAATTGAGCCGGCTTAATATCATATAACTTCCTAGTAACGCACAATTTACAAGAAACTGAATTTTCTAACCTACATACACCTTCTACTTGTCCAAATCCAACTAATAAAATATTATGAACTATGAATCTTTAACGTTTTATTAACAAACGTACACCGAGATTAACTCCCGATCGAGTCCATTCCGCGTTTCTAACTTGCTCGGGAAAATAAACCCACTACGTTTAATATGGCTGTAACTGCGTAGAACCCGATTTATATAGAACCAGCGTATGTAACCACAGTATGGATATAATCCAACGGGGGAGATAACAGCCCGCTAATCGGATAATGCGCTTAACGCGATTGAGACGGACCAGTCTTTGATAGAGCGGACAGGATTTTTTCACCGTTACCTGACGTGCTACGCGCTCCGGAGACTATCTCAGGCACATCATCATTCATTCAAGTGTAATAGAATCTCTATTATATGTGTGCAACGCAGAGTATGTGGTCCGAGTACGTACTGCACTACTGGTAACTCTACTATGTTTCTCCAGCGTGGGTTGATCAATATATATGTACGATTATAACTTATTACCTCTTTTCTCTTGACAAATACAAAAGCTACTATCTAGAGTCGATAATCTAAATTCATTAATTAAAGAAGTACCGTGAAAAAGAGTAGTATTGACAAGAAACACGTCAGTAAGAGAACTAAACTCCATCTCCGCAAAACTCGAGTCACTTTTAATAACGCGATCAAAGGCGTTTGCGTGTAGTTGCGTTGCTAGTAGAAGACCTTTCGCGATACGCGTTCACATAATATCTACAGTATATTGGTTGTAAGCACAATATTTTCTCACGGGTCCTTTAGTATTCAACCGTGAAGTTGTGAGCTGTCCGTGTCGGGGCGGAATAAGAATACTTTCTCCAACCTCGTGCCCAGGATAGGTCTGTCTAGGCACAGCTACATGCTCTGGCCGCTTATGGATGCCGCAATTACCTTATACCAAGAATGGAGATGTCATACCTCTTCACGGGAGCAGTTGACAGCGCTAACGATAATGACGAATCAGTAAGTGATTTAACATACCAAGAACGTCCATTTTTATTAAATGGTACGTAATTTAGACAAATCCATATATCAGCTAAAATTATAGACGTTTATTGTCTATGAGGCATATTTTTTAACAGTTAGAACTATTTCCTCAAAATAAGCTCTCAGTCCCACATTACGATTCCCTTGTCGAACGCAGTATAGACCTGTACAGGGAGACAAAGACGCAAATACAATACGTAATAGGCGGGTAACACAAATAATCGTTCAGGACCTGGGATCGTGGATGGTCGTGACGAGCAACACCGACGGAGCACCGCGTCTGCTCACAGTACAGAACGAGGAAAAATGTCTCCACGCCAATAACCGGACGTTCACTAAAAAGTATCATTGCCCTTCTCGTCGGATCGTCGACGAAATGATTCACGTAAAAATTTATACTTTCAACACAATAAGACGATCCGCGTCCAAGTACCGAAGATTTGTAAGAAATAACTTTCACTAGTCACAATGGAATTTAATGTAAAAACAGCGGACTTTTTAAAGATTTCTTTATTTGAAAAAGAAACATTCAGAATGTTCTATTTTCGTTTTTTTTGACAAGTAACAAATGGTTTTTAAATAAATGCTACGAATATCTGGCCAGTATTTTTTGTCAATACAACGACCAGCCAGCGGGCGTTTTTTGCGTCAGGTATCATTCCGGCCACCTGATGTGAAGCGGTCTTTGCGCTGTGTAGACACTTATCTTGCATTTTCAATAAGTCGATGACTAGCACACACTTTTCCAAAATACAAACGCTGCTGCTAAGTTTCACGGTAATGGTAAATAAATCTATTATACAGTAGAATGCATTAAATTAAATTAAAAATCTTACATGTAAATGTCATTATATTAATTATTATGATATCGTCACGTAAATACACGTTAAATATAAAAGGTAACTTCACGCCTGTTATCCCTGGAACGATAGGCAGAGGAGTGTAGATACACCAACGTTTTCAGCAGTTACGTTTACGTCCCACTAAGGAATAGGTGGTGAGCCTATGGCCATGCGTCGGGCACATGTTCAGACTCGGAACCACTACTAGAATTTTAATTTAGTTTTTCTAGAAAATTTTTTAATTAGAAAATAATCTTTTATAGTGCTCGACTCGGGAATCGAACCCGGGACCTCCCGATCGGCAGTCGCACTTGCAACCAACACGACCAACGAGGCAGTCACACGAGAATATAAATCAACAAAATACGACTACAACTACTAACTTACCAGCTGCGCTGTTTCGTCTTCAGCGGACGCGACGACGATGGTCCTCGTCTGCTTCACGGCCTCCGCCAGCGCGGCGTGCGCGTGCGCGCCCAGCGCCCGGAGCTCGTGCTGTCCCAGCTGCACCCCACTGTAGGGCACGTTGATGCTGCCCTCTATGCAGCTCTTTTCATATCTAAACAAAATATATTTATAATAATAATACTTCGAGCCGATACAATTATGACGTTTTGTCATTCGACAGACTCTTTGGTACCGAAACGAAAAGAAAAACTAATAAAATATACATACATACATACATAATTTTTTTTATGTTCTTTACCCAAACATTTAAACGCAAAAGTTATTGTTTTAGCAAACTCATAAAAACTGGCATAACACATAAGTATTAAGTTAGATAAAAGTTTACAAAATAGTATAAATGTAAATATTACTTACAGTAAGTTCGATCGGATATCCACTACACAGCTCTTGTCCTGGCACGTCAGCGAAAAGAAATCGGTCAAGCTGATGCGTGGGCAGATCTCCGTTATCAGCACCTCCATGGACACCTCCACGGCGTCCTGCGATGTGGAAACGATGTTACAATAGCTGAATGACGGTTAACAAAGGATACTGAAGAATACACCAGCGCCCTCTATATTAAAACTTAAAGCACCGCCCTCTATTAAATAACGCCAGACCAGAAGATACTCGCGAAAGCATCAGCGCCCTCTATACAAACATATTGTGATACACTTAGAACTTCAATAGATCCTGATAGGTGAATGATTAAGAACCTTATACAAACAATAGTAATAATTTGTAAAAAAAAAGATAATAAATTACGGTCTTGAAACAATATTAACAGTACTAGAGATAATAATATTTTGGAACAACTACACAGTCATCTGACTCCAGGTACATGAAGCCTGCGCTACACTAATCGAGCGGCTTATAAACTACAATACATAAATATCACGGTACGCGCAAAATGTATGTGCAGATAATATCCTGATTGAGAATCGAACCCGTAATTACTTGTTCAGCAATTAATTTCAGTTTCAATGGAACAACGTACTTTGCCTTTCCAGTGTATAAATGTTGATATTGCAATATTAGCTCAAATTTCTATGTATATTAAAACCACCGCTGCGACACAGCAATATAGATCAAGAAATAGGAATACATGGCAAATGAGAATGGCGATAGGCGTCACAATACAACATCACCGCTGTATTTCTGCGAAGGGGTAAGCAGAGCGGAGAGTAGTACTCCCAACATTTCATGGTTCATACACGTGTCATGGAATACAGGTTGAGTTTATTTGTGCTACACCGTTCACAAATCTAAACTCCTTGTTACTACTGGAAATTTCAAGCAAAACGAAACTCATCAATAACTTGTCCAAACCGGAATAGAGGCCAACAGTTTATAAAGATCAATTTATATAAATATATAGGCCACGAAAACAAGTGGCTTTTCACAGTAATGCAAACACGCATAATTCATCGACGATGCAACATGTATTGCAATTATTCCGCTGATGCGTCTCTCGGTACGTGAACTTGGTACGTGTCTCGCTCGGCGCGCGTTGGGCAACACCGAGAAACTGGGACCAATATCTTTGAGGAAATAATAGCGTTACACTGAATAATTATGAATGCGTGACAGGTTCATTTTAATAACTTTATAATAAGCTCCAAATTGCATAGTGAATGTTCTCAATCTACCATTTGATATTAACTTTAAACGATTAAAGGAAAGTCATTGCGCTTTCTTTGAATACATATATCTGTGTCGTTGCTCTCTTAAATGAATCTGTACCCTAGCTAGAAAGAACTACTGAACTATCGAAAATAATTCTATAGATACAAGTATACATTCACATGTGTTAACTATTTGGTTATCATAAAATAGACTGCGCTTAGTTTTGAATGATTGTTTTGAAATCCAATTTAAATTCAACACGAAACACCAACGTTCTATTAATACATGTAGAGTTTGAAAACGGTAAAGAAATATTCGTACACAATTTCATAACGTGTATTAAAATACATAGTTAATGAGAGATTGACGCCATAGCAGTTTTATTGCTGGTACTGTACTCACCATTACATCCTTTATTTCCGGTTCATTCGTAAACCTCCTGTAACTGATGCTCCGCGGAGAACTTCTGCACATTTCAATAGATTCCTGTATGGATACAAAGCAATTTTAATAGAATATTCATATTTTTAAGTCATTGTTAATTTTCCCTGTATACTTTATGAAATAATAATTTGTTTATTCAATGAATGATGTTTGATTTAAAGTTAATTTA
>DWEJ01002287.1:0-11700 GCA_018245835.1 Mysoria sejanus stolli | reverse complement strand
ATCACGTATGTAATCCCCGAAGAGGTAGGCAGAGGAATGCAAAACACTCCCTCGTTTCACCAGTTACTGTCCCACTATGTATTAGTTGGTGATTCTATTAAAACACTTTATAATATTATCAACAATGTTATTGTTTTTAAATAAATTTTTGAACATTGTTAACGTAAAGGAAATATTAATAAGTCAATTATGTTTTTATCGCCGTGTCCAGTTTGAGAACTCAAGTTTTTTTTATTTATCTGCTTGTCCGTTCGATCTCTTAATTAATTAATTGTGCTATTTGAATGTATAAAACAATAAAATAGCGACAATTATAACAATAGCCATATAAGTACTTTGCATATAATTTTCTGTTGTAGTGCTCTATCAAATGCATTCAATGAAATGTTTGAAGAAAAAAAACAATAATAGAATAAGGAAGTCTTTATCTATGTCGTAGATAAATAAATTCAAATCGAGTAATTGTACACAAAATGTATCGGGCTATTAGTTACAAAAGTCATTTAAGTTATTTAAGTTTGCGTAAACAAAACAAAGTTTCTTTTCGTATCCATGTAATGAATTGTACCTTCATATATCAAGTATCTTTCTCAAAATACATTCGTACACTGTACACATTTATTATTTCTTTTTTAAATTTTGCAAACGGAGCTACAATAATTTATCTTTCATATATACAATCATATGTTCATGCAATATCCCTCACGGGGTAATCAGAGCGTATATTGATATATATTAGCGCAAATTGTCTTATGTCACACCATCCCGAAATACATAATATGTACCGCGATATCTTTTAACATATTTCAACGACATCAGAAACATATAAATCATAGCTGAGTATTTACTCGTGCGTTAATATAGAAAATATATTATACATGACTAAAGGCCTTGCTATAAAATTATTATATTATTGCTATATTATAGCATGGTGTGTGCCTTAAGGCTTCTGTGGGTAGATTGTAGTGAAAAAACATTGAATTTAATGCCGGCCGTGTCATTCACCCGCGAGTTTCGTAACCATTGTTTTAAATATGATTCGCGGCGCAGTCTACTGTTTTGTACTCCGCAGGATTATTGTTTACATATAATGACAGTTAAGTACTAGGTGTGTGTGTGTGTGTTCATGTATTATTTGCATTGTGTTCCAAGTTCGAATCCGCTTCGGACATATCTAATTTTTGTGACTTAATCTACTTCTTAGAAATATTTGGTAGGTGATTTTGTATAGATATGTCGTATGTGTAAATAATGCTTACCCTGCAGTTTGTAGAATCTAATGAAGAATACAGCATATGTCCTTCCTAAAAGGAGACAATTCAGTTACCACGCCTGAAGACTTCAACAAAATGCCTAATGTTTTCAAGCATATCATCGCAATCGTAGAACAAAGACGTATATGATATTTTCTAACTTTTCAGGTGAGCACTTTGAAGATTTGTTTTTAAGTTAAATAAACAAACAAATCCGTCTGTGTTCAACTCTGTACTTCTGTTATATAATACAGAATTAGAAAAACGTTTTTGTTTTATAATAAAGTTAAGTATCTAAGTTAAGTATTTCAAGTAAAACTACGTCGACAAAGATGTTTCTGAAAAAAACAAATACGGCGTTGTTCTACGACTGCGACGATATATAGCTCAATATTGCGCGTCTGCAGTCAAATCTGGACTACAAGGTACAATAATTTTGACTTAAGTACATATATACATTTAAATAAATTAAAAACACATACAGACAAAAATCGCCAATTAGCAATTTTTAGACATATTCGAAAGAACTTCAAAGGTATTATTTTATTATTTTTATTTATTTATTTCAATGTATACATTCATATATACATTGGCAGGATTACGACGAGCAAATTTAACACTTCGACGCATTCTCTCCAATCATCGATTGGAAGATATTTACAGCAACAATTTCTAACTTATCTAAAAACGATATACATACATATACAATACATTAATACAACACTTCTGATATACAAAGTACACAACAGACCATATGAAACTAATATCAAAGTTAAATAAGCCCGTATTATTAAGTGTAACATAATACAGTATGCGTTTCCTCAAAACGTTAATATATACGAAAGCCATACAGCGCTGCGGTTGTGACGCTTGAGCAATATCCGAAGGGGTACTAGGGTTTCCACGTACACGATTAAACAGGGACATGGGTTATTATTATATTGTCACGGTGGATCGTTTACAGGGTAGACAGAGAGCACAAAACACGTCAATCAGTGACAGTCAGTACGTTAGATGTCTCCAAATACGATGTTCACATACAAGTAGAAGGTCATAGAGTCTGTAAATTTTTTTAAGAATTACACACATATTTGGCATTTTTCGATCTTGTGTGTGTATAAACACTGTTCTACCTATATGTTCGGAGATCACTGCTATCAAATCCCGGTTGGCTATGGAAGTGAAATGTTATCGTTATGATTATATATGTACAAGTATTTTTATAATATTCTATTGTATGAATCCTATCCATAGTATTTCAAAAGATTTTTTGTAAAACAAAGCGTATTACAACATGTCAGTATGTATATCTACTTTATAAAAGTTGATTATCATAAACGTAACTGGTGAAGCGTGTGCGTTCTGCATTTCTCTGCCTACCTCTTCAGGGATTACAGATGTCAAGTTAGGTTTTTTTTTCGATTATTATTTTGTAGTACATTACAGGACAGTCTCGATGCAGTTCAATTAATTGTCGTCCGCCGCGCCACCTGGCGTCACCGCTCCGTGCACACCGCTATTAGTGCAATACGCGCCATGTGCGTATTGTAACATCGATCGATCCACTTCCCGTGTATTCCGTTCAAATCTAATTTCTGTAATAACAATAAACGTTTCATCACGCCTGTAATAAACGAATAGGTAAGCAAAGGCGTGTGATAAACTCTCCCGTTTCACCACGTTTCACCCGTTTCACGTTTATGTACCACTTTGGTATAGGTGGTGAGCGTATTGTTATACACCGGGCACAATTACAGATTCGGGGCTACTATTATACAGATCAAATAGTGCCCGACCCGGGACTAGATCCAGGATTTCTCACACGACCAACGAGGCAGGCAATACTCGCTATTGATGATAATAAATGATCATTGAACCCTATTGATAGTTAGATTAAATAAATATGTTATAATAATATTTATTGAGATAGAATGATTTGTTAAATAAAGGTTTCTAAATGTACCTTAAACTACATATGTTTATGAAAGGTAGCACTAAGTTTGCGTTCTTTTAATGAATTAGAAACTGTCCATAGAAATTCCATTCAATATTATTTGTATTTATATTACTCGTAATCGGGCGTTGGCATTAAATCTTACTAGTATACTGAAACACCAGTATTACACAGTATACATCGCGTGAGAGCGTCCCGGGAGTCGCACGTTCTCGTCTTTATTTCTATCGTAAATAACAGTACAATGCAAACACACGAATATATGTTCTCTTCCGTAGCGATAAGATCTATTATTGTGTCATTAATCCGTTCAGTTTTCAGCCTCGCGACTCGCTTAATTACTCGACAGTGACGAATAGAATCAACGTGCCGTGCGAAATTCCTATGAAATTCTTTTACACTGAATGCGAGCGATACAATCTTATAGTGAATTTTAAACTTAGAACATCTATATATCTATCTATCTCTGTATCACGACAACTAGATGTAATATCTATGTCGGTACTGAAGTGATTGAAAGTTATCGTTGCATATATAAAGTTTTTATGCGTGTTGGTTTAATCGTTTCGACGGCTATCCCCTTGTTAATTACGCAAACGTTATAGCCGTTAATCGATTACAAGGTAAGTAGGTTAAGTGTCTAATACACTGTCTGCTGTGTTCTTTATACGGATCGTAATGATGTTTATCTTTAAATTATTAAGTATCCTACTATGCGATTTGTACGCATTAAAGTTTAATAATCGGTTTCAACTGACTACAATTACCTTCCGGGTATTTTTTTTTACTATCAACAATGATATATATCTTATAATGTGCATATAAAATGTTCTATAAAAGTTCTAACTTTCTACTTCTATTTATTTAATACACTCTATTTCTATTGGTCTCATTTGTTGCTCATAATCGGAATGATTTTAGCAATATGACGTTATATGCATGAATTGACTAAATACTCAAACGTGCATTTAGAAATAATAACATTTACGGATTATTTATGCTAATACTAACAATGTACTCTACGCCTTGTACTTGTCAGCACGCAGCCGTCCAGTCTGTCTGACGACCAGTCTGGCTCGAGTTATCTTATAGATTGCTGGGACGTGCGTACAACTGTCTAAGGAAGAACGCAAGTGCAACAGACACAAAACAATATAATAATGAATGTGGCACGATACAACTTGAAAGACGACTTTTTCGCTGATCTGTATCAAGCGTAATACAGTGTGTATTATAAATTTATGTTCCATCGAATTGTCTCGATTGTGATTTTTAATATTGATTTTCTTTCCAGGTACTGTAACATTTTAAATGACATCGAAGCGATCGGTATGGTATAACATTAAGGTGCTTGTTAACAACAAAACTAAAGCCAGCGTTAGAAACAGCCGGGGATCTGAACATTTCTCAATTGCTAACGCGCCAAGGTACTGTCCAAACCGTATATCATGCTTTGTAATATCTTGGGAAGACATTCGACTCCGCCTAGAGGCTCGTTTAACATAAATATTTGCAATTAAAATTAAGCTTCGGCACCCTATCCGTGCTATTATTCAAATTGCAAGCCACGGGAGACCTCAGAAAGTTTCAAATTAATTAAGAGGGCCATAAGACGGCCCGTTAAGGAAATAACAATGGCGGGTTTGTGCCTTTAACCTTATTTATTGTAGTCATGAGGACTATTTCGAACCCTGTCATCGTCTCGTGGCTTTTGGGCAACCCTTTACCCTTTAAGTTTCTCTCATATTCGCGTGCAACCCTTGCTGCATTCAAGAGGTTGAGTAATGTTCATTATTTCTAATGTCTTTGCGGTAATTGTGGCAGCTATAAGTCCGGCGTTGTTCTATACATTTTGTGGTACATTCCTCGTTTACTATTTGAATGTTTTGCTGTTTGTGATGGGATAGATCAATTCTTACTATTGTTAATTAGATTATTAGCCAGAAAATCTAAATTAGAAGGTATCTTATTGATAATGAATGTTCTCAAAAAACTGCAGTCAAAAAGAATTTATCTGTTTACTATACTTATTATTTATTTCTTATCCACGCGTTTACTGAGACTTTAACCTACAAAATATTTATATAATAAAAAACTAGTGTCTGCGAAGAATTCTTAATGTAAATTCCTAGAAAACCTAAAACCTAAAACCTAAATAACTCCTGTAATATTCTAAACTTATTCAAATACCTGTGTTAAATACGTAAGGCATCTAATAAAATTAATGATTTTTTCTTTGAATTATAACCTTTAACTTTTCTGTTCTTCTTCGTAACCTCACGCCTGTAATCCCCGAAGAGGTAGGCAGAGAAATGCAGAACATTCCTACGTTTCACCAGTTACGTTTACGTCCCACTGTGGAATAGGTTGTGAGCCTATTGCTATACATCAGGCACATATCCAGACTCCGAACCATTACTAGAATTTTAATTTAGATTTTCTAGAAAATTTTCTAGAAAGTTTCTAAATTAGAAAAACTCTTTTGTAGTGTTCTATCCGGAAATCGAACCCAGGACCTCCCGATCGGCAGTCGCACTTGCAACCAACACGACCAACGAGGCAGTCAGTAATTTACATGTCGTTTTATTATAATTTTTATATATTTATAATAATAGTTTTATTATACAGATGATTTTACAAATCCGAAAATGTAAATGTCACTGTATGTTTGTGAACATTTGAAAAACAGTTAAAAAAATACTTCGCAAGATTGTAATCTTTCTAAACATTGAGATGTCGTAAAAAATAATTTACAAATGAACACGTTATTTTGGACAGTTTATTATCAATAAAACAATGAAATGCAAGTCTAGTAAAAAATCAACGGTGTTCTCTATTATGTAATAGCCTGCTAGGCCCGGGTTTGCCAGCTCAGGCGTGTTTTTTGTTTTTATAATATAGAAGTAGCAGACGAGCACACAGTCCACCTGATGGTACGTGGCTACTGCCGCCCATGCCACTTTTTCTGTTCTATCTTTTATATTAAAATATTCTGTAGCAAATTAATTAAATTACTAAGAAATTAGTTCAACAAGACTGCAAGTTAACCAAATATACTTTTACGAAAGATTCCCGTCTTGAAATCTCTGCTCCAAATTCTAAATTATTTCGCGCTGCCCTTTGAAATTTAAACGAAATACGCCTGAATAGCGAAGACGCCTAACAAATCAGTCCGTTCTCTGGGAGTTCTCCACGAAATTCATTTTGCACATTCAGAGCACTCGCGTTGCTTACGTCTTAAGAATTAACCTTCCAAATCGGAATGTCACAGTTGATCGAATATTGCTATTCGGAACACAGGCGTTACACGTTTTAAATTTCACTTTAGCAGTTGAATAAATGTAACTTTAGTACGGTAATAACGGAACAGAATAACGCAACGGAACAAAAGAGCAGAAACGGATATGCAATAAGCGGTTATCGGAATATCATAACTGGAATCCCCGAAGAGGTAGGCAGAGAAATGCAGAACATTCCTACGTTTCACCAGTTACGTTTACGTTCCACTATGGAATAGGGGATTGGCTATTACCATACTTTGGTCAGATTTTCAGACTTCGAGTCAGTACAAACAATCTAAATGGAAACATCCAATACAGTTCGACCAGACATTTGAACCTAGGACCTTCCGATCCAGATTCCAACTAACACGACCAAGGAGTCACTACGCACGGATATATGGAATTTTTTCTTGAACATTTGCTATATTTAAGAGACTGATAACAATAAATGACGAAAATAAATAATATACTTCCAGAACAATATAAAATGCAACAAATCGTCGAAAAACTTCTTGTCTCGTATACTAAGCTACATATTTCTAACACACATATCAACACAGTTGTACTCGTCGGAGAAACCTCTTATCTCACTGTCTAATATTGAACTGACGTGTCAATGACCTTTGATAATAGGTAAACAATCGTAAACCGTGACTTATCGTTTCTCAGAACGTGAAGTGCTCTAGTAAATAATAACTCGGATTGGTTTTACGCAAGTGTTCATTTGCGACTTGCCTTCTCTTCGATGCATTATGTCAATATTTTTCTCGGACTATAATTAGATTTGAACATCTAATACACATTACAGTTGTATAAATTGTATATTAAGTTACTAATATGAGAGCCAAATTTACATTTACATAATTATGTATATACATACAACTTTGAATTACATTTGCATAAATATTGTTATTAAACTATTTATTTATTTAAGTTAAGACACCAAAGTAAACATAATGATATTACGATGAGACAGTTACATGTGAGACGCTAAACAAGTTATTTCACTTACAGACGGAAACCACACGACTTTGAAGTATTAATTATAATTTAATTGTGAAGTAATAATTGCGTGAAAAAGCACGACTAAATTAAATTAATAAGTTATGTTAATAAATATATTTCAAATAATACGGTCATTTAAGGATAGAGAATGTATTTGGCGTTCGGTGTTCTCTGCGTATTCCGTGAGGGAACAGGCGTGAAGACATGGACGACAAAATTAGTAAATTATTTAAGTAGATAATTAGTACAATATTATGATAATAACGTTACAGCTATTTAAATTTAGCTTCGTCGAGTCTAGTTGTCATCGAGTCTAGTACAACAGTGCTATAAACGTAACGAAAATTCAATGCATGAGCATTCTTAATGAACAACTAATAGCTTATGTCATTTATTATAAAGCTCCGTTATGTTTTTCTCTTATCCGTATCTCCGTTATGTAATTAAAAGCACACTTCCTCTCGAATACAGCTGATAAGCAATGTTCACGATCTGCATGAAACATAAACATTTACTCATTTGTACTATTGTAGAGTCACCGTCTTACCGGAAGCGAATAAGCGATAAAACACGTATTATAGGAAAATTTGCTTAATTAACAACTATATTCTACAGTTTTATTTATCTTTGCATGATAATTCAGTCGTATAAATTATTATTTATAAATACCTGAACACCAGGAATTAATTACAGATGATTGGATAAGAAAATATCTAAATAATAATTATTATTCTTAACCCTTTTATCTTTATATTCTTGGACATGAAACTTCTACTAACGAGATGTATAGAATCTATTGATAATAAATATTTCAGATTTACTAACATAGCACTTCTCTCACGCTGTCCAGGCGTGGGGTTGCAAACTTACTAAATATGAATTGTTAGTCTCTATTAACAAATACAAAATTTCGATATGTCAGCTGTTTGATCGCTAATGAACCAGACTCATAAGAGGAACATTATGAGGCATGAGTCGTTAATGCGTATTGTGGGCAGTTCGGTGCCAGAAACACGACACCAGGCGGCGAGATGTATCGCGATAAATGAACCTCGCGTCTTGTAACTGGGCCGACGGATCCTCTTACATTTGTAACAACTATCAAATATTTGTTATGACCATTGTTGAATTTATTTTTGATCATTTGAATTTTTAGTTCACCTTAAAATTTTTATAATTGTGTACGTGCAAGTATTTCAAAATTACGTCTGATTAATAAAAGAGTACAAAGCGCTAATGTACAGTATTTTCGCGTATTAATAATGCAATATGAGGATTAGAGCAATATGAGGATTAAATTTATTATATTTTGAAAGATACGTACGGTACGTATGAATTTACTTATTGATTATTAAAACGGCTAGATTCACGTATGTTTTTTCGGGATAGCCCGAGTAGTTTCGGACCTATAATTAGGTCCTTCCTCATGAGCTCCCGCCGAATGAATGAATTTAGTTCATACTTAGTTCGACAAAGTTAAATTGTGTAAAAAAGTTAAGGTTACAAAAGTTTTATTTGTTTGAAATAATGTTGTTGGCATACGATACTTAATATAAATTGAAGAGGGTTCGTTCGAAATTTAAATATTTGTGATTTAAAGATAGATTATATTAATCAAAAGACGTTATGCCATTATCTCGAGAAACCCGAGAGAAATCCAAGTACAATTGCTCGTTATATCATCATCTAACACATCAGAATGTCCTCCACGAACATCGCTCACGTACGTCTTGTGTATTACACAGTGTACCAGAAGTGCATGTTAATCATCACTTGTCCTAGTTGAACTCCCCATTTGCCTAACGAGATGTCAAGCCAAGTTTCAACCAAATCCGTTGCATAATCGTCACAACATACATTACAGATCTACATGAATGTTCGTAAACGAGCAATATTAGCTAGCGTTTTCACTGTCGTATGTTTTATCTTTTTCCCTCTTAAATGTTTTGAAATATAAAGAAAAGAGATAAAGCACCGAATAGACAAAACATTGCTATCGATCATGTATGAATAAAAGTCATAGAATTAGACTGAATTAATTTTACTTTTGTTAGCGTTCATTAGTCGTGTATAATAACTAAAGCTGTCAATGTTGCAATAATTGCGTAGTTATTTATAGCACTATTTAACATTACTAAAACCTTTAATAAGACATACTAACCGAGATCTCGAGACTCAAATTAATAAAATTTTGATTTAAACATTAACCAATTATTTCGTATCAACGGTTGTTCAGTATTCAGAATAAATAAAACATTATATAATTTTTTTTGTTTTTTTTTATCTTCACGCCTGTAAGGTAGGCAGAGGAATGCACAACACTCCCACGTCTCACGGCATACATTTTTACGTCCCACTATGGAATAGGTGGTGAGCCTATCGCCATCTATCGGGCACATATAATTATTATATAAAAAATGTATTAATTTATTTGAAATGTCGCAATTGTGGTTTGTTTGAGAGAACAGCGGCCAACAGTAACACATTTCACAGCTGATGGTGAAAGTTAAACGTGTACAAAAAGTCGTACTAAAGCTGTAATATCACCTGTGTGTGTTTCAAAACCTCCTAAATTGATTAGAGCTGAATACCTTAACGACAGCCAATACATTTTTATAGCCCAGAAATTCCAACACAAAACTAGGTCTAAGTTACATTACCAAACCAGTTCGGTTATAGCCACTACTGTTTATAGATATATTCTCAGCAAAGCGTACGCTAGCTCATAAGCGGTGAGTCATTGCATACTATTGCAATCCAGACAGGATCTATTCAGTGCTACCCTAAAGATAGACTGTGCTGAAAGATTTACACAAGTCAGTTATGCCGTCTCTTTTTATAAAATTTTTCATACAAACGAGCAATTCATTAATTCATCAATTCAGTTTATAATATGTGGTCTGCATTGGTTAAATAGGCGAGTTTTAGTTTCCCGTGTAAACACGCGTTAATATAACCCAAACATAAGATTGACTGCCTCGTTAGTCGTGTTGGGTGCAAATGCTATTGCCGATAGGGAAGTCTTGGGTTCAATTCCTGGGTCTATACAACATTCCAAAATTTTTCAAATTTAGATTTTCTAGCAGTCGCTCGGTAACGTAATTGGTGAGTGTTTTAGATTCCTCTGCCTATTTTCTGGGGATTACATGCGCGATGCCACATATAAGACAATTTTGTTTGCGGGAGAAAACCTTTTTTATCGTTTGAATAAAAAGAGTCTACTCGTATCAATTCTAATTGAATGAAAGGGTTAAGGCCGTAGTCAATATAACATGCAGGCCATGTGCGGGTTGGCAGACTTCATAAGACATTTATGTAGGTACTCTAAGGTGCTAGTATCCTCAGGATATTTTCCTTCACCTGATATTTAATCTCAACACGCACGTTTTGCAATAAGCTACACCAGGATTTGAACCCGGGTCCCCGGAGTGCGAGGTTGAATTTCAAAGACGATACAATATTATGTGATACAATAAAGCCATAAATATTAAACAATTGTCTTCTGAATGCACCCTAACGTTTGCTTCTGTCTCATCACTGATCGGCTTTCTCCATCTTATCAGTGACAGTAGCATTGATATATTGTCTTGTCGTTTTGTTAATTCATTGCTGTTAATTATCGCTAATTGGTAACGATTAAACAGTTACCGCGGGTATATATTTTGTCTGGTTTGGCGAAAGTGATCACACTGGCTAGCCGCCAGCTTCATAGATATCAGGACAGACAAATATTTTGCGGGCAATTCATTCAAGCCCAGCGTGCTCTGCGCCAACATGGCCATAAATCCAACCGCCGGTTATATGGCGGCGTAATATAAACAATATGAAGTATATTTCTATTAGTTTTCGTGCTATGTGCGAAATTAGGCTCAATATATTACGTATGCGCATAATTATGCTTCCAATTTCTTTACGTCGTATGTAACGGAAGCAAACTAAACGATATTGAACATTATTCGTATAGAGAAATGTATCAAAATTAGATGAGTCATAGTATAAGTCATAGGTTTAAGTACGTACATATGAGGTTTGTAACATTATTGCTATTTTCTACTTCAACGTATTTTACATTAAAAAAAGGTTTGCCTGTCCATGTTTCAATAAATCTTTCTGTAAATTCTTTTTTTTTATTTTTACGCCTGTAATCACCGAAGAGGTAGGCAGAGGAATGCAGAACACTCCCACGTCTCACCGCATACGTTTTTAC
>DWEJ01002286.1:0-11700 GCA_018245835.1 Mysoria sejanus stolli | reverse complement strand
GTGCCCGATAGATGGCAATAGGCTCACCACCTATTCCATAGTGGGACGTAAAAACGTGAGACGTGGGAGTGTTCTGAGTGAATATATATAAAAAAAAAAATATTTTGTAAATGAATAATTTAAACTCGCGACATCTATCGAAGTAATGCAGTTTCTTAATCTTTTCCCGCCCGCCTTTAGCACGCGGGAGCCGCCTTAAGCGCAACGCTATTTAACTCTGAAACTGGTGACTAGATGTCGCTAGTAGTCCTACGTTGGTAATTGTAATTGGAACAGTGTTTATGCCATACATTGGCAGCGAGTGCAAGTAATTGATGTTGAATGTATATACATATTTGTATGTTTTGTCTTCAATTGTTTTAATGATTATATTGTTTTGTGTCTGAAAATAATTACCTGCTGTTATTAACTACCTATGTAAACATTAGTGAATACCGAAATATATCGAGTTCCAAAATATAATAAAGTTAGAAATACTTACGAATAAAGAAAGAAATAAATACTTCAAACTATATTCTAGCACGGGGATGTCAATGTTCATGAATAAATAATAATGTCCATACGTAGTTTTACAGAACCATTTAACTTTTTTATAAATTAGTTGATTTATATAATCATATACGTTGCAATATTGACACATGAAATATCACGCTGTAATTTTAAAAAACTGCAAATTTATGTATTTCTAAGATATGAGAAAGTTTGGTAATATAGGAGTTTCCATCATTTGTTTGTTACGACATATCTCTGAAACGTATTTTGTATCGTATAATTTGTCAAAAGCTTTAACTTTTCGGCCTGTGACCAAGTAATTGAATGAAACTGCTTTAGGCCCCCACAAACCGCCGTAGGGCTGACATGGGCATAAGTATGGTATCTATGTGAATAATTATCAATATAATTTAATGATTGATGCGGACAAAACATGGAGCCGCCTTCTCTCCATGTTTTGTTTTGTTATAATTTTAACACATTTTTCGAAAATTATAATCCAGTGAATTGGTTAGATGATAAGTAAGGAATGGTTTTCAATGTCATTTTTAAAAGGTATTTGGATTGAATGGCTTAATTCTTCACTCGTTTTGTATTAAACGACTACTTCCTCGTTGTGACTCGTTGTGATAGTGATCTTCGTCCTGATCGTAAGTGATCAGCCACCATGAAAGGATTAGTCGCAACGTCAATGGCGCGCCGGGCACAATATGTTCGTACTCAGATATAGTCTTCACTTGGGGAGGCTCCTATCATGCACCCCGTATTATATGACATGTCGTGTTGTATTGAATGACACAGAAATCACAGTCGGTATATCTACTCGTTTAGCGATGGTTTTAACTGTTGCAGGCAGTACTGGCAAGGCATACTTACAGTCTTAAGTATTCTTCTAGAACTGTAGGATGTTGTACATCGTAATATATCGTTCTGTTGTTGTCCTTTACCACAACTACATATACTTTGCGTACAAATATTGAATGACGTTTACCAACTAAGATCAAGGGCAACTTAAAAGTATTCCGTAACATTAAAGATTTCATTCGTTCATGTAACATTGAAGAAGACAAGTATTATTCGAACAAAATGATACAAAACGAAGCAAAGGATATATATAGGCATATTGTTTTTAATTGAAATATTCAACAAGAGAAAAAAAATTAACGACGGTGTTATCAATATTATTATCATTTAAAAAATACGCTGTTGTTATTACGGAAGCGTTAACATGATTCAAACATTTTATTTTCAGTTCGACAATATTATTAAATATTCTCGTTTGTTACAATTTCATAACACAATTCTGTAGTCGTGTTACAGTGTGCAATACAATTAACGGAAAGGTCGCTCGATGAACGGCATCGAGCAATGAGGTTACTGGCGTATTTTGATAGCGATTGTATGATAATTACCTATATGTGGGTGTGACGACTGTGTGAGGATGATTACTTTGTAGACTAAACTGCAACAGTTGGGAGGGTTCTTCTAGTTACGGAATCTGGAGATCCTGTACCATGTTGCCAGGAAGTGATAGCCAGATAGTGATATAATTAAATGGTGAATATGTCTACTTGAATAAGAAAACTAGCTTTTAGAAACTAGCATAGAACAGAGTTGAATGAGATTAGCTGCTTGCGCAAGCGCTTGCAAGTGCGCATGTTGATCGAGAGGATGCTAGCAGGTTTCTCTAACTTCGTATTCCTAGTAGTGACGCAACGGAGATTGAAGTTTAGATTTAGACTTTGTAAATGGTGATAAACACGCCACCAATTTCGTGGTAGAACGTGAACGTAACTGGTGAAATTTTGTAGTGTATTAAATTCCACTGCCTACCTCGTTGGGGCGTACAAGCGTGATATTATTTAATTATGTGACTACGGTTCCTTTAACCTCGTAGTAATTTTTAAAATTTACTCAAAATATGTCACCGTCCACACATTTAGCTCAGAAACCAATTAATTTTTAACGAGGCGACATTGAACTTTTGCATTCTTGTTGGTGTAAGATTGTAGATAACGTGGGTGTTTACTTATATATTTAAAAAAATAGTAATAATCGTGGTAGTAAGTTAATTAGTAATAAAAAACATACCTCCCACTCTAACGTTTTACCAGTTACGTTAACGTCCCACTATGGAATAGATGGCGAGCCTATTGCCATACACAAATGTCGCACACAATGTCGATACACACGACTCCATGTCACTAATAGAAAGCCTAAGGAAGATAAATCCAGTAATGCCCAATTTGACGTTTGAACCTAGTAATAATACCCACCTGCTAATTCTCGTTATCGGATTTATAACAGTTTCCCGTTACAACCCTCATAATGTTGACGGCTCACGTCCTACTTTGACCAGCGTGTCTAACAGAATAGTTGGAAGCGTAGCAAGGCATGAATAATTGGAAGCGTAGCAAGGCATGAATAGTTGGAAGCGTAGCAAGGCATGAATAGTTGGAAGCGTAGCAAGGCATGAATAGTTGGAAGCGTAGCAAGGCATTAGTACCAATTCGTTGCCATCCGTGACCCTGAAGACGCTCCTGGAGACGTCCAGGGTCTTTCTGGGCTTGTAATCATTGCAGATAATTGTTAATCTAAAATACAAACTGTATTGGTCTAAACATATTTGCATATTTATTTCTGGTTTTTAACATCTCAAATCAAATTTGTTCGTGTATGTTTTAATAAGACGTAAAAATACGACTACTGTCTTTATGTTTTAACGCTGGTATTATGAAATTTAGAAGGTGTTCGGCAAGTTTTTGCTTTAGCCGTACTGACATTCGGCACTGCGGCTCTGTTGCTACCTCGTAGGGATCTTGTTAGGTTGTTATAATAATGTAATTAATGCGTTCAAACTTAAATGATTTGTTTGAATTTAAAATATGTTGTTCCAGACGCGCGTGGCTTGCACAGCATGAGCGGAGTAACGTGACTCATGGCGTACGAAGCGCGCCCGCGCTCGCCGCAAGATGGCGTCCGGAGACGACGCGACTTCTCCAGGTCCCCTGTATTTACCGCTTTTTTCTATTTTCCTCAACGTAGCTGTAATTTAGGCTAACTGGCTATGTTTTATTTATTAAATTTTATATTACAGTTGTAACACAGTAATATGTATAAATATTGAGTAATATTGATTTCAATAATTATGAAAATAAAGTAACTGAAGGGAGAATATCAAACTCTGAAGTTTAGTCACATATCAACGTCATCATCATCAGCCTTTTACAGTCTACAGCTGGTCATAGGCCTCCCTTGAAGACGTATGCTCAGTTTTGTCAATTACTTAACTGTAACGGTTTCTATTTGAAACACACGAATATTTTGTACGAACTGTGCTCTATTAGCGAACACTAAATAAAGTATTCTAGGGGTAACACTGTTAACTAATTATGAGAATTATTCAAACATGAAATGTCATTGTAAGTCTCAATATGTTTTAGTCCGATGATTAATATATCTTCCAGTTTGTCTCTTTTGTTTTTAATTTGGACGGTATGCCGCATTTCCAAGACACAGTGATAATGATTAATGAATCTTTAGGTCCTCCTCGTTAACTTAACAAATTCAGTTAAACATTTCACGTACTAAATGAAGCTATATAATTTTATCGTATGTTCGGCAGTTTCCAATTCTTAAAATAAAGTTTGTGACTTTCGTTGAATAATACAAAAATTACTTCAGGAATTCAATAAATATAGTGTAAGAAAACTGTCCTCTGCAACAAGATACAACATGTAAACATTGCTACGAGGTCATATGTATCGCCAAATTGCCAACGTTCGCCTATTTATATTCGAGGCGTCTTCCGTTTGTCTGTCTGCCACCTGCTGTCCTTACGCAGACCGCTCGCAAATTCCTGCTGTTGAACGCAAATACGTTCAGTTTGAAAGTTTAGTAAAGCTCACAGATGATTTTTTCAAATCTTAGATATACGTGCTCTCAGTTATCGTAAAGACTCTTTAGTAGTGTAGATACGAATCATCTGCTCCGATATAACTCTTCGTCGGTCGCGGGGAATCCTCCCGGAATTCAGCGCTGAGTCGCGGGGGAAACTCTCTCGCTCTAAATCGGTCGCACTCGCTTCTCGTCCGTTCGGCGAGTTACACGTTGCACGCTAAATATATCGCCGTTTGCGCAGGTCGCCGTACGTGACGTTGGGCGCGGTGCGGTATACCGTTCGCCGAGCTCCGCCGCCGCGTGCCTGCCCTTGCCGCTGCTGCTCCGAGGAGGCGGTGGCGGCGTGCCTCGGCCGCGCCAAGCCCGACCGCCGCACGCTGGAGCGCTTTCAACGCCGCCTGGGCCGCGGCACGCGCGACGAGGGCACCTCGCGCCACCAGCGCTTGAAACAATTCACCGAGCGCCTTATGCCGCGTGCCAGCACTACACCAACGCCTCCGCCACCGCCGCCACCGCCTCCACACTCGGCTCCAGTGTTACCGCCCGTGCCGCCGCCCCGCTCGCGCCATCGTCACAGCCCGCCCCGAGGTGTTTCCGTTGACCGATACGACGAATTCGACGCTAACAATATTACCCTAGTTCGCGTTGAACCTCGGTCGATTGTCGGCTCGTACGCGCAAAAGACTATTCCGTATCGTAGTGCTTCATTTTCACAAGGTGATTTTGCACCGGATAAGTATTATCGTGGTAAACAAAGTTCCATTTTCGATTTTGGGAAACGTGCTGCAGAACGTGCGGGATGTGTTAAACGTCGCGATGACTCTGCGAGTGTTACCGAAGAAAACGTGACCGAAGGTGGATCGGTAGCGTCAGTAGACTCAGCGGTCGGTTCCGATGAGGGTTTATTGGCTCACGCGTCTCCGGCGCCACGGTCGCCACCTCCTGATGCGCCACACAAGCAGCTTGGTGCTCGCTCGTTGACACACCCGCTGCCGCGTCGCGTCCCTCCAGTGCGGGAGGAGGGTTCGGCAGAAGCCGGTGGTAGTTTACCGGCGTTGATGGCACCGCGTGTCCTTCATGAATTACGTGAAGAAAGTGATGGTTCACAAGCTGACAGTGCGCAGGCGCATAGTGAAGGCACCTCTCCTCTTGAACCTGCTCAGCCCTTTGCGTTTCCGCCTCTCCCCGCTCCTCCCTCAAACTCATGTGTAAATGTGGACTGTGAATGCACTAGTTTCCCGGCGCACAAAGATACGCATAGTGAAGACGAGGAATCAGTTCAAATACCTGTGCCTGTGTATGAGTGTATAGTGAAGCAGTGGTCGAAGGAACTACCCGAGGAAGTGCAACGTTCAGATGCTACATCTGACGGATCGTTAGATCGAGACAAAGAGGATGAAACAATAACTAGTGAACAAGTGGCTAATTTACTGGCTGCAGTACAAAATCCTTGTTCACCAGCACCTGTATGTGCTAGAGAGCGACGTCGGCCTCAAGATAAATCTAAGAGACGGAAAGGCATCTACATTACAACGGCCAGCGATGATGGCGGTGAAGATGACATATCTGTGCCAGTAAATGGCTGCAACCGAGAAAGTAGTGACGTTTCTTTGCAAGACATGCGTCTATCAACAGAAACCCGTACTTCTTCCTTACTTGGAGATAAATCGGATGATTCATGTACTAATGGACCTCCCAGTCCTAGTCAAGGATCAACTCCGAATTGGTCACGTGCCGAAGAGTTAAGAGCACGACGAGCGAGGTTTTCTCAACAAAGCTCTGATGAAAGAGATGAAGATAACTATCGAGTTCGTCGAAAATATGGAGTCACATCTCGGGGTGATTCGCCGTCGGAAGCGGAAAGCGATTCGTGTTCCAGAGACAGAACTGCGTCTCCATCACCTTTTAGCCCGTCCGATAATTCGGATGTTGAGGCGAAGCGACAGCAGTTTACTCGAGGACCATTTGGAAAAAATTTAGAGGCTCCGACTAGTAGATCTGTTGAAGTCGGCCGTAGGAGTTTCTCAGATGCTACAATACCGTCTCGTAAGATAAGTGCTGGCGCTGCACCCACTGTTAGTTCGAGACCTCGTGGTCCGACGCATGTTAGAGCAACGTCTTCACCATCGAAACTTGCAGGAGTGAAACCTGGAGCCGATCTGCTGGCTGAACTACTCAGAGGAAGTTCTGAAGCTTTATCTAATTCAACAACATTCGACAACGTGATATTAACGCTGCACCAACACAACGTGAGTACCTACATTACTTTGTTAATATATACTGACCCCGATTTTATACGCAACAAAGTCAAGAATGCCAGTTCGAATTATTTTGTTATGATGTTTATCTTAGCAGAAAATAGCCTTAGTACAAACGAGCTCGTATTATTGCCAAAGTTTGTACCGCTTTATTCACTAGAATTTTTTTGCACGGTGGTGATGATTTCGTTTGGTGGAAAATAATGTCTTTACGATTGTTCTTAATCCGCGATCAAATTCAGGGTCGGTATGTATTTAAATACAGTACTCGTATTCCCCCGCATTTGTGGGGCCAATGTCGCGTGAATCACGATACAGCTGTTCCAGAAACATTAAAAATCTTAAGGGCAATTGTGTTTATTAATATATCTCCGTCAGTGAACTTAGTCTGTTTTGCGATGAGCAAACTTTCGTGGAACTCATTAAATTAAAATATTTTCTTTCTCTGATTTGAGGAAACATAGTAGAATTTAGATTCGAAATCTCCATTCTACGGAATTTATTTTCAGTGTAGTCAAAGATATTATTTAGAATTATCACGAACGCAATTGCGTTTTTTGTGACGTGGTAACGGAGACTATCGATTTATCTCACTTATGCAGTGAAATGAGGTCATTGATATGTCAAAAAAACATAAAGCGACCTTGCGCACTGCTTAATGCTACTATCGAAATGCAAGTTATTGATTTGTCTCTTATCACCTAGAAGGAAATTTGTGCGACTCTACTTATTAATAGATTAACGGTATAAATTGTTTTATTTTCCATTGAAATTAGGTAATAAAAGGTGAACTATTGAAATAAAGTTGGAATCGGTCAGTGTTTTATTAAAAACAGTTTTCTGTCTGATGAACTGCAATAGTATATAGTACTTTCACTTCAATTAACGCGATGTTCCAAACACACGCCTCATTAAGCTGAAACGGTATTCATACATATGTAATTTATTTAAATTTGTAATTTGTGCGATCTCCTTGACACGCTATTCGGCAACCATGTAGCCTTATTTAATAAGAATTTAAAATATATTTATCACAAAGTAGGTACAACGAACATTTGTCATGTTTGAATAAATTACGCAACAGGATTATAGAGAAAACGTTGTCTAGGTTAAATACCAAAGAGACGAAGCTTTGTAACCCTGAATTGGATTTCCACAATGAGATTAGTAGTGTACATCACAAATCATAGCTTTGTCTAGTACACAATTAATATTTGTTACGACCGAACGTAAATTAAAATTAAAATATACTACATCTGTTCAAGTAAACTCAAGTGAAAGTTCGCTTTTTTCCCCAATGAGCACAAAAACCTAGCGCCATCGATTAAACTTGTAATTAGATTACGGATTAAAAATAATATCGGGTCAAAGATCTCTAAAACAGTTACTGATTTTATTTGGTTCTTCATATCATGAACTTTTAAGTTTTACAGCAAGAATAAAAAGTATAGCATGGATTTCATGCATCCTATCCTATTATCCTATTATAATATTATAAACGCGAAAGTTTGTAGGTATGGATGGATGTTTGTTACTCTTTCACGTAAAAACTGCTTAATGGATTTTAATGAAACTTTACAATAATATAGCTTGTACATCAGAATAACACATAGGCTACAATTTATAAAGATATCATGTGAATTGTCCAAAATATCAAGTCCAAGTAAGTAGGAAATGCCAAGCTGGCGTCCGCGTTGCGCTCCTCGACTCTCACCCCTAGCTCGCCTCATCTCTCGCTCTCGCTCATCTTTTTGTCTAGGTATTAATATTTTATTTTTTCTGTGGAGCAACATATAAGGTACTTTTCATCCTAGAATTCCCACGAGGTCGGTACTTACCCGGCGAAAACATTGTGACACATTGATTGCCACGCGGCGAAGCCGCGAGCACATCTAGTTGTAACTATTATATAGCAATAGTTACAATTTCTTAAAAATCAACATATTCTTGATTTATTAACATAAACATCGGATTTTTTATCAATCTCGGGGTTGAATTGTTTTATAGGGGGCAAAGTTTTCACTTTCATCAGTTTGTTTATCGCTTTGCTGTTGGATACAGGTCTTTTTCAAAACGAGAAGAGTTTAGGACATAGACTGCCACTCTAGCGGACGATTGTGGGAATTCCAAAATCCGAGGGAAAGTTCTTAACCTATAAATTTCTTTTCACGTTTTCCAAAATCAGTTGTGCTACAGATTGTACGAGTACAAATGTTTCGGCACTTAAGAGAGATGAAAAGTTTATTGTGCCCAATATGTCCATCAGCACGCGTCAATTGTTTTGCTGTGTCGATTTTTATGCTACTATCAATACCACAATCAATATCCGAATTTCATCAATGATTCATAAGGTCAATAAACTTAGTGTAACTTTTGCAATATAGCTTTTTGTTTGTTGCGCTTTGAAATCTGACGCGATCCAAACTGTTTTATAAGACGCAATAGCCATAAAAACGATTTTCCGTTAAGCGTTTCACGATGTTATGAAGACTGTAAGTAGATGCACAAATGAGAATGGAGATTTTGGAAATGATCTTACAATGGGATAATTAGTGAATCTTCTACCATGTTACTTCACGCCTGTAATCCCCGTTGAGTTACGCAGAGGAATGCAGAACACTCGTTTCACCGGTTACGTTTACGTCCCACTATGGAATAGGTGGTGGAATCTTCTAGTATTTGATTTTAAATTGGTAAGATCAAGTGTCAGGCATTCTTAAATAACGAAAGAGAATTGCAACCAATAATTTTGTTTACGTCTTTTTGGTCAACATCCATAATATTTAAAAGATTATGTACAAATTTATCCAGAAATAACATTTTTAAACAAGTACAATGAGGTTTCATATGTAGTACATAATTATGACTTCTAGTTGAATTATTTTTCTGCGTACGCCTTATAGAGATTATTAATAATGGCTAGTGTGAGTTCCTCGACAGTGAATGGAAAACACAGCGACTTTATAATAAAAAGCGAAAACATATTACAATGATTTATATGGCTTCTATAATTTTTCTGTTATTAAGCATAGTTAGACCAGCAAGTGCATGTTTAGTTAAGAGCTTAATAATTTGTGATTGATTCTATGTTGAAATTCGGTCTTAAAATCTAAACTGAGAAATCATCTGATGCAAATCCCACCACGAGGTGGAAATTTAGAGGCAGAGGAAAATGAATCAAGTATGATAACATACCTATCAGAAATAGAGGAAATTGGTTCATATAACACTTAATGGAAACAGCGCTTTGCGGTTTACAGAAACAAATTCTAAATCAATAAATCCATGTAATAGCTTTCAGGGCGTTGAGGCGGACTGGATTTGCGTTAGTCGGTTTGATTATGCAACCTGTCGGATTGCACTGGAGCGTGGAAAATTCTAACGTCATTTTATATTCGATGTAGTTGGTAGTTGTTATAATATTGAAATTGTTTACAAAGATTCAGCATTATATTGTAAAGATAATTGTGTGAAGAGTGTGCCGAATATCAATAATGGACGTCAGGTCAGTATGGGAGATAATTGGCACTTGGACTCTCTGTCTGCCTTCTAAGATATCTTGCGTAGATCTAATTCAGTTAGGGATACTGCGGTACTAGAGAATATTTTTTATGAGAATTTATGGAGGCAGGACGGCTTGCAGTGTCTGCAGCAGAACATTGTTAGAATTTATTTTACGTTATTTTTAATTACTTGACTGAGTGTACTCATATTGTGAGTTGTAGCGATTTTAGGAGAAGGCCTATGATTTTCAGGGAATTCGTTATAATTTTATTTTAATGTGTTTACATTTATGTTAATACCATCAATAACCGACTCCGTGTTCCACTGAGTGATTGTTTCATTTAAAACTATTAAGTCATCAAATATTTCAGTGCCGTTGTGATCGTCTAATGGAACACGGGGTTACTGAAATTCAAAGCTATTTGATATAGCCTCGTGAGCGGTAAATGTCAAACGTCAAGTCAAATCAATACAGACCGAGCCAACTCGTGGAATAGGATATGGAATAATAACAGAAGAGTCCCTCTTGAGATTTTCATTATAAGGTTATAAATAATTCGGTTACATATACGAACATATTATTACATACATTCCATGTTTTCATGCCAGGTCCCTTACGAGGTAGGTGGAGAGCATCGAATGCTAGATACCTTTGTCCTTACAGACCTGCCGCACTTCTTGTATATTCATCCCTCTCTTCATACATACAGGCCTTTTTCGGAGATTTCTGACTCGCCTTTCAACCAGAAAGGACATTATTAGTGTTAATAAAAATCGATAGAATATTTGGTCACAGGACAATTGCTGGTTTTTTTTATCTACGTCAGAAGCTATAGAGATTGGACAGTTGCAGGAATTTGTAACATATTGTTTTAATGAGGTGAACATGTTATCAATTTACCGGTACCTTTTTTCTTCTGAATTGTGACAGACTTTTAATGGTATTATCGCCGGCCAGTACTGTGTAGCAGTACCGGCCAGTATCATGATACGCAGCTTGTATAAATTTTAACGAGTTAAATAATCTTACGCTTTATGTATTGTGGCTTATATGACCGCAAAATATTAAACAGAAGTTTAACTTGCAATACGTTGTAGCTTTATTCTCAAAACTAAAATTACAGGGACACCTTAGAAGTTGGATTTACTCGTAATTTAATAACAGAAGGGAGATCTTGTCGGTTAAGAGCGTTGCCTGCGTTAAGAAGTCTGAGAATTTAAGAGTTAACGTTTCAAGGTCATTTGCTGACTACACAGTTGTAACAGAAGAGTCTTAATCAGAAAACCCTTTAAGTGGTTGATGGCAGTCGAATCAGTCGGGTTTAGATATCGCACCAAAAGTTCGAATATGTACCCGTGGTCTTTACTAAATATAAAAGCATTTTTCCGAAGCGTTTTCAGAAGCCGTATTATGTTATTTGCTGCTTGACGACAGACATAATAATAAAAATTATCCAACGAAGGAAATTTATTATAATAACCGTAATAGATTTTCATGTAATTTCTAAAACCGGAGGTGATTTGTTAGTGATCCATCCTATTACTC
>DWEJ01002285.1:0-11700 GCA_018245835.1 Mysoria sejanus stolli | reverse complement strand
ATGTGCCCGATGCATGGCAATAGGCTCACCACCTATTCCATAGTGGGACGTAAACGTAACCGGTTAAACGTCTGAATGTTCTGCATTCCTCTGCCTACCTCTTTGGGGATTACAGGCGTGAAGTTACGTATTTTTTACGTACTTTAGTATATTTAACTACTACTCTCTTCAAACCAAAACCCAACTACACTAGAAATAGTGCTTAATAACAGAAATCAGAAGTCTGATATGGCAAAACTCGGCCAGATTATGTACCACTATCATAGTGTCTTTTACATATGTGTATTTAGTATACAATGTATTTACCACTATTCTGATGTGCTTGCCTATAATGTAATATAATTGCATGTAATTCCCATTAAGCCAGTAACGGCCCCGCGTGGTATCATTTCCGCGCATGTATAATTTGTTTTAATGTAAGCTCATTTCTTTTGCATTAAAATTTACGGTCACAATTACAACGCGAGCGTACCATTGATACGGTGCCATAATTTTATCGTAGCAGCTGTTCATCTTACTAATTTACATTTCAGTTCTCCAACTCGGTGATCTTTGGTTCAAATCTTGGAATGCACCTCTGAATACTTTCAAAGATACACATGTAAGCTTTGTAGAATTCAATATAAGTTCACGATAAAATAAAATAGAGAAATCAAACATTTCTAAAGTTCCCTCTAATATCTGAAGCCTAACAACCGGCACTTGGCCAGCGTGGCAGATAACAACCCTAGAGCTTGTTCTTCTTTACGGAGTGCCGTTTTCAAATGTGAAACTAAAAACTACCGAAACCGAATAAATGAAAAATAGTCAATTTAAACGTTTATATAAATATTTATATGAATTTCTGTAAGCCTTACAACTCTTACAATACTAGCAACGGCTATTGGATATGTTGTTATTAATAGAAACTTCTAGAAACTCTTTTGTTTCTCATTTACATGAAGCGTTAGTGTCAAAGTCTTCACAACCTATTAAGTTTAACATGCCTCGGATGAGAAAATCAAAGTTTGCCCTATAATCTGTTAAAACCCAACACTTTTACCCACAACCATTTCAATTCTGAATACAGCAAGTTTTACTACCCGAATGGGCGAACTTTAGACGCTCCTAAAAATACAGTTATTAACACAATATAATTACCCTATTAAGTTATCAGGTGACACGTATTATCTCGAGGATCACCGGTATATTTAGAAATAAAGACACGCCACTTATTGTAGGGGATATTCCGATAAAAATCAAAGTACCTATAAATAAAGGGACGCTTATCTGAGAATTATCCTGAACTAAGCGGTCTCTACCATCGATCAACTTCTTACATATTCATTCATCAGCGCACAGCCCAGGTGAAAAATTAATATCAAAAATAAAGGAATTGATGGAGGGTTGTACGCCGGATTTCATGACCAAGATGAATTGGAAAATTAAAAATCAACCCTAAAGACCTATAGAGCTATAGTCTACTACATAAGGATAACGAGCCAAACTTCTTAAAGAACGAATACTCTAATTAGTAATCCATTTGCCGTTGTTCCATTCATGAGACGACCGCGTTCTGTGTTATTTCAACACGAAACAAGAATACATTTTTCTCGTCATGAGACTGTTCCGATGCACTGCGGGACATAGACCTGTCCAATACCATGCAACTGAGTTCGATCTGAAGCTTTCCGTTACCAACTACTGCTTGCCAATTCTTATATATCGTAACTCCACGCAGTTGAAGGGTCCTACGCTACGTCAGCGGAGCTAACAAATTTCACATCTTACTAAAACGATCCATGTTCGTGGAAACCTATATAACCGATGTTAGAGAAAATATAATAGATTTTTCGTAATAACTCACGAGCCACAGTTGGCGCGTTGCTTAAACAATTTAGATTAAGCTTCAGCGCCTTAAATAATAACAATTCGCACAGTTTTTGCTCAGCGCTGTACAAAAACCGCTCACAGCGTCATTATTTCACGCCGCCAGTTGGCACCGCCGCGATGTGATTGCTGTAATGCACTTTGCAACTTTATCCGTTTTGTTTGTTTGTGCTGTCCACTATGGGACTTTTTTTATAATAAATATTCCTCATACAAAGCGTGAATGGCTAACAACTTCGGAAATTATTATTTTGTAGTACAAAAAATGAAGTCTAAAATTAATATATAGTACGAAAATAATTTCAATAGAAAAGTGTAGAAACTATTACTAACATCACATACCCTTTTATCTCCACTTCTCCTCGAAAAATTAGAAGATATAAGGTCGTAGTCTGCCAGGCTGGCTAAACAATCATCATGAGCTTATTTCAGTCCACTGCTGGACATCCCCTGAGGGGATCCCCTGATTCTTATATCCGTGCCGTGCCCGTAATCCCCACGCTTGGTAGGGGGTTGGGCAACGCTGTTCACAACTTCTCGCACCACCGCAACAGATAATGCACATATTTGACCCGAAGCAATATACTCACCTCTTTGATATGATGAAATAATTGTGACTTAAATAAATCACCTACAGATCCACTTAAATATGTTGTACCGTATATAAAAAACTTATAACAATCGTTTGAATCGCAGACTGGTTCCAAAGGCGTCGCTGTTAAATATATCACGCTCGAACATCTAACTCAGTCCTAGCTTCTATGTTTTGCTTTGTTCATATTATTTAGTGCTTGAGCTGTGTGAAAACTTAAGCAATATAAAGCGAGTGAAGATTAGAATCTTGGCACGTCTTAGCATAGCTTTATGGCGTTAGTCAAAGTGGAAGCTATTGTCCACGACTCTCGTGAGACTACATTATTCGGGAACACCTTTCACCGCGTTCATTCATTGAACTGAAAATCATAACGTCTTTTATTATAAACCGTTGCACTGTTTATAAATTTGTAATACCAATAAATTTGTAAACTAGTACGTTTAATGTTTAGACGACAATTGCGGTATAAACTCAATATTATTTTATTAGGTAAATTTTTTAAAACTTTTTACGTAACTTCACGAATATAATCTCCGAAGAGGTAGACAGAGAATAGCAGAACACTCCCACGTTTCAAGCAGTTACTTTTACGTCCCACTATGGAACAGGTGGTGAGCTTATTGCTATTCATCACGCCCATATCTAGAACCACTACTAGAAAATGTATATTAGAGACATATTTTAGTAGTGCCCGACCCGGGAATCGAACCCGGGACCTACCGTTCGGCGGGCGCACTTGCAACCAACACGACCAACAAGACAGTCAAAGAACTCATTTTTTAAATAACTTTCTACTGATACCGACATTCTGCCAGATTGACAAGTCATTCTCGCTTAGTGTACATTCTATACATGTACAGCATAGAATTAAGTTATACTAATATTAATGATATCGACACGTCAGATCTTTTACCGGGTAAGCAGGGAGCACCAATCACCTAAAATCGTTATCCCTATAGAATAGATCTTGATGTTCCTTCAATACCCAGTACTGCCTCGTCAGTCGAGTGATTGCGAGCGCGAAATGGGGATCAATACTCGGGTAGGGGAATATTGAATTTTTAATGACGTAGATTTACTAGTAAAAATCCCTAGTACCTAATTGATCAGATTTGTGCCCAGTGCAACGTGATCACCTCCTATTTCATAACATAACTTAATCTAACTGATGAAACGCGGGTATACTACGGTACTTCATCTTCCTCATCGCGCATAAAAGGTGTGAGATGGTACGTTTTTATTTTCATTACCAAATAATGTGGATACCAGAAAACCAACACTATAAAAACAGGTAGAATTTTTAATAAAAGTAATATTTTAAAAAACTGTCCGCACAAAATAAGATAAGAAGGAAATGTAATAAAACTTTAAATAGGAAGGGTTAAAGTCAACATGCGAGCACACACCGAAAAGGTCGCTTTTAAAAGTATTTGATTGATTGCGAAAGAAATAAAAATGGTAATGTAAGGACATGAATCGAGTGATGATGTATCCATCGATGGTAGATGGTAACCACGTCTCATCTGAAGCGATGATCGGTTCTCCGATTTCGCCACTTCTTTTATCGGAATTCAATTCCAAAAATAGTTCGCAAGAAGCATTTATAAAAATATACATAGAAGAGTTTAGAATTGAAGAACAGATACTTAGATAGATACAAATATAACTATTTTTAATGACAATCAACACAAAAGTAAAAATAAATTGATCAGATTTTTTAAAGATAAATTAAAACGTAGGATATGGGCAAATTAATTTATTAAAAAAAAACATGTAAGTACATGTTCATACGTACGTAGATATTAAAAATTCCGTGTATCAATAACAAAATTATTACATTTGCCAACACAAAAGTTCTATCAAACCACAACGGAGCCACACCTTCCAGTTAATACTTACTTCATGTGCAGATTCGCTTTTCGTTTTTCGAATGGCGCTGAAACGAAACCCTCTTTTAATATATAGTCCATAGGACTATTTAAATAACCCACTCCAATATCAACAGACATAGAGACAGTTCCAGAGATTCTCAACTTTTTTCTTAAGCAACAATAAATATTTGAACGTTTATTGACATTCATAAAATGTATTTCTATTTAATATTCGCTGGTCAATGGTCAAGCGTAAAATAAAATATTCGAGTAAAATAAAGTATACAGGTGACATAGCAACAAGTGTACAGTATAGTTTTGCTGGTATGGGTACTGCATTTTCATACGTTCGCTGTGAAGTAGCAAAGCAAGAATATTCCTGTAACTCAGTTGAAAGTACAGAGCAGTGGTCACTGAAGAATGAAGTACCCCAAATATTTCAATTAGTAGCAATCTGTAGCAAGACATACATAATTACTAACTCAATTAATCAATGGACGGTAGATACTCAAAATGCTCAAATAAACGAAGGTAATATACGAGAATATCCAAATCTTCAATACCCATATTATTATCATCATTAATTTGGAAAATCAATCCACAGAGTATTAACTTATAATTTCTCAGCTTATTTTCAAGATATCAGTTACCTTATGGAAAAGAATCGAATGATTAAAACTATTGAAAATAAACAATACAAACAATAATTATTAAAATCGAAAAAATACTTTGTATATTTTTTCGTTATTATCATACATACCTACTTGTGTGTAAATAGTTCTTTTGAAAAGCAATTTGTTTAAAAAATGTGCTTAAACCTTTATAATCGTATTCTATATCTAACCGCGGTTGGACACAAGTTCCTATCGCAATAAAAAGGGTTGAGATACTTTATCCTTGTATCAGAGAGCCTCATACAGACCGTGGTCACAGAGTATACACGCCTTACATAACATCAAGGTAAAACTCTATGTTACTATGAGTGATACTAAATAGCAAAAATAAAAAATTGTAAACCTCTAAGCATGAGAACGGGAATAGCTTCTTCATCAGAAAAAAAATGTTATGCTGTCTGCGAACAAAATAATTATTTTTTTTGGAAACAAGGTCAGTAATTTATTCTAAAAATAATATCATAGATTAATAAGTAAATATACAAGTATTTGTCGCCGTCTGGTCACTTAATTATGAGATGAATTGAACTTTGAGCAATTCTGACATGTTTTGTTAAATATTACAAGCAATTTTAAAAAAAAACTGTTTTTAATCAATTTTATTTTCAATGTCTCACTACTATTAGTTTAAGATTTCAGTTGGAAATCTAGGATGGGAAGAAAAGACTATCTTTAAAAAATACTAACTTAGAAGACTACTTAAGAGACACGATTACAATTGTAATTATAATTTCATGAAGGAATCGATTATTTAATTTATTTACTTACGTTCAACAAAGTTTTCAGTATAAAATAGCAATTAGTAAAAATGCGGTAAGCAATAGTTGGGTTTTAATATCGTTAAATAGCAACAATGTTTGAACCATGATCAAGCGACCCTA
This sequence comes from Mysoria sejanus stolli, assembly GCA_018245835.1. Taxonomy (NCBI): domain Eukaryota; kingdom Metazoa; phylum Arthropoda; class Insecta; order Lepidoptera; family Hesperiidae; genus Mysarbia; species Mysarbia sejanus. The sequence goes on along the minus strand of DWEJ01002285.1, from coordinate 5,810 downwards.
ATTCTTTATCTCGGAAGACACCAACATAGGTGAGGTCAATGGCCACTAAGTATCTACAATCTGACCTAATTTCATTGAAACCGGAGTGCCTATTTCGATTCCCGAAATTATTTATTCAAGGCATGACGCCTTTCTTACGTCATATATTATGAAACAACATTTAATAATGCATACTACACTAGCCTTTGTAGTGATTGGTTCAATTTGACGGCTCGATGCCTTTGCGAGTGAAAGTGCAGTGAAACTTATAGATTTAGTTCGAAGACGCGTAAGTAATGTCCTCTCGAGTTGCTTGGCTGAATGTAAAATTATCGATATAGATGAAATCGATGTCTTTCAATGTTATTACAACCCTTTACATTTTTTCCTCTTTCCTACCGCTGAACACAGGTCTCCTCTAAAAATAAGAAGAATTAAAGCCACATTATTCAACGGGTAATTTTTTGTTTAATGTATACATAAGCAATTTTTCTGTATTAGAAGTTATTCTTCTGCGTAGGCTCGCCTTTGACTATAATCTCAATTGATGATAAGCCAGATGCAGTTTAGGATGTAGCATGCTTGCCTGGAAAATGCAATGTACTAATCGGGTAAAATAGACGCCGGCAGGCAGTTCCGCTCTGTCGCAGCCCGAAGCAGAAATTATTCAGCGAAACGTTTCCTGGTCTGCTTAGGGTCTATAAATATAGATGGTACCTTGCCGTTCGTCCAGATGATTAATATTATAATCATCTGGACGAACTGTGAAATTGCTGAACCTGTAAAATCTTTAAAGATCACCTACGAATAATTTAGAAAAGAGACTATTACCCATCTTAGGGGTAGATATCTACGGTTCTAAATCGAAATCAGTTAGTGGCGCAGAGAAAAAGAAAATAAAAACGAGAAACGGCCACCTGACGTCGCGTCGTTTTGTCACGAAACGATCAAACATTACGATCCCATTTCGCACGGCACATTTGCACATGTAACGCTATAAATAATCGCGCTACGTCGCACGTACGAATGGCGGTTACAGGGAACAAGCATTAGCTGGACACGACAATATTACACGTAACATACAACACAAATTTGCAAATCTCATATATACTACTGTACACACGGTTAATATATTCAACAAGATTTGCTGAAACAAACAAGAAACGAACTTGGGTGTACAGAGGAGCCGTTGTAGCTATAAACAGGTTGCAGATCGCGAGCGATTGTTTCGACAAAGATTCTGGACTCAGATTAGTACCCGGTAGCTATCCTTCGACCCGCATCGTTTAAGCAGCGACCTTACATCACTTTCAACGAAGACGTGAACCAAACACTGCGATTTATTGTCGCTTCCAGTGTGCAAATAACAAACAATTCCAAAAACCCTAAAAAGTCCGCGGCATACCTCACGTAGCGTAGACTGCGTGGACGTATTCGCAACAGGCGTTATTATTATTAGTATTATTGCCCAAACAATCTAGCGGACACACATTCAACAGTATAAGCAACAAATTAATTAAAATATATCTTTATATCGCTACCCGTTTGTTATACCATGAGATGGTTCTCGTATCGTACGGCCAAAATATGTACCTTGAACAGAATTACATTAATCATTAAGGTATCATAATTAGTAATCTTATTGATCGTTTAAATCACGTCTCCTCGAGACTTTGAAAGATTTACGTTTTAATTCACACTGGTTACTGTTAATCATAACCATCCACTATAACAGTTCTTTTGTCAGTCCAGTATCGGATGCGGGTCGCTTTTCGCAATGAGAAAGGAACAAGTAATTAAGCAGGTCTTTCCAAACATCACACGCCTTTGAGTATGTTGTGAAGAGTAGGGCAGGTTCCTTCAAAATATTTTCCTTCACCGTTACAGCAAGGGATATTTAATCTTAAAATACACATGATTTTTCACAAGAAAGACATGCGCACCAAGATTTGTACTCAGAAACACCGGAATAATAATCTAAATAGTAAAACAACAGGCTGACTGTCCTCTAAACTTTATTATATTTCGCAGTGGCAGGCTACTGGTCAAAAAACATGCCGACAGCCGAATGTCTAAGCCAAATCTATATGCAATAATACTGAACGAATTTCGTTTGGGAAGTGAACGACTGAATGATAATGACGAGTAACCGAGCGTACCGTAGGTACACCTGTCTTACGACTGGCGCATAAAAAAATTACGTGATCCATTTAAAAAAGGAACTCAGAGCTTTCACGCACTCTTTATGATTATTGCGTTCACTTTAAGCCGCCACCGGTCACGGTTCGCTGTGATTTTGAATTGCCAGTGGATTTTACAATTCGGAATTTACAAGCGAAACCGACAGACGCGCACAACGCTGGTAAAACGTCTTTTTAAGTTATTTCTTCATGTACACATACATACATGTTCAGTCCTTCAGACGAATGCACAAGCAATGCATAATAATGCCTTATCTTTGGATTCTAAAACCACTGTCGCTATGGTTAGATATGCTACTTTATTGTTTTTGAGCCTTACTTATTTGAACTCTAAATTTGTACTGATGCTATGGGGCACCATATTATATTGTCGCCATATATTTTTTTTTCAGATCCCTTATGGAGTAAGCCAACAACACTTAGTGCCAAATTTGTCTATCCTTTGTTTTTCTTTTTTTTTTATCTTCACGCCTATAATGCCCGTAGAGGTAGGCAGAGGATCTATCCTTAATGATTTTTTTTTTATTAACATAAAAACATTTCGCGTTACATCATAACGCCGGTTGATGAAAAGCGCAAATGTGTCCTAACATGGAACACACATTTCGAGAAAAAGCCTAATTATCCTTGATTTAATGAATCCTGTGGAACGAAAATACTTTCGTTTTGGCAAATGAGATATCTACCAAGTAAGAATGGTATGGTATCTGCTGTGCACTTGGAAGTTCAGTATGGGAAAGGGGTTGAAGAAACAAATACCGCAGTTCCTGTACGCAATCTCCAAAATGTATCCTGTAGAATACAGCCCGACGAGCTACAATACGGCGGAAATTAACACTTTGTATCTAGTAATAATGAGTTCATCGTAATTGATTAATCACCTGGTACGATTCTGGATCATGTCAAGACCATTCAACAAATACTGCGCAGATTCGGCCCACAGCTGACAGCAATACTCCATGCAAGAGCTAACCTGTGCCCTCCGGGCGAAACTAACCGCCGCTCAGGCGTGAAGTACTACATCACTCGGTTCAAAATACCAATGACTGTTTCTTTCACATTGTTATTCTTCATCCCCCGATAGCGGCGTCAAAATTCTGCGAAACCGGTGCGCGTGAATAAATTTGCTACGAATAATTCATATTTTTAATAGTTGTATTATTTAATAATAATATTCATACACTTAAAAGTTTGAATATTTAGTTGTACACGAGAGTGCCATTACCAACCCCCCCCGCATCCCTCCTACTTCCCGCCCCATGTCCTGGCGAATTCCTACCGCGGCAAAATTTGCCGACCGCTTATTAAAATGCCGTCAAGTGTTTCTTCGTAATATCGCAACTCGTGGAATCCGTCCCTATTATTATAAGGACGTTTCAATTTAATAAGGGACACGTAAAATCTGAGGAAGATTGAAGATCCAATATGTACCTATAGCTTTTTAATTCGCAACTTTTGTTTTTGTAGCTGTTATTTGTTTCGGAGTCTGGTTATGTGCCCGGTGTGTGGCAACAGGCTCATCGCCTATTCCATAGGGGGACGTAAACGTAATTGGAGGAACGCTAGAGTGTTCTACATTCCTATGCCTACCTCTTCGGGGATTACGGGCGTGATGTTACGTTACATATAAATATAAGAAAAATCCATCAAATTCATAACGGCATTTTAAAACTGCTTTACTTTTCCCTCATCATAAGATCGTATTTGTAATGGATATTTAAATTACTACTCCTCCAAATTTCTACTTTTTGGGTACCTTTCACACATTTCACTAGCGGGCGGACGCGCGGACGTATAGAGATAAAAGCTCTATGTGAAAGCTTACGTAATGTTACGTAAAAGCTCATCATCATCACATTACCCTTTAGCGTCTCACTGCTGGACATAGGCTTTACCCAAGGTGTGCTACAACACTCGGTACTCCGCAGACCTCATCCAGCCCCCGGTACACGCCTTCTCAAGATCATTAGTCCAATGGCTCGAGGAGCTCACCACCAAAAATCTCTAAGAAATTGTTAAATAGAATCAATTAAATGTGAAAACATACTTGATTAAAAAATATAATACTGAAGTGAAGGTATAAAATTTCATTAATAATTTAATTTGTTACAATAAAACTTGAAAAACTAATTCGTTAAAGAAATATTTAAAAAGTTACAACAACAAATCGACTAGTACAAATTTACATTCTACGATTCTATTAAAAATACAATTATAATTTTATACGAGCAACGATATGAACGCAATATTAAGTACACAGTAAAAATCGCAGGCGCCATTTTGCTTGCAAACACTTCAAATTAATTTCGGCTTTTTCGTGGGTTTGATTTTCAACGTGGGCTAGGTGTTAGGCGTTGCTGCAGTGGAGATCTATGAATTAACTTGTTACTAGTGGACGATAAATCGTTCTTGGGCTGTTTTTCGACCGCTCACTTATCGATATTACAATATTAACCGTACTCACTTATCGATATTACAATATTGTCTTCGACTAAAACTATTACGTTCCAATATTAAAACAATAAGATCGCACTCACTAAAATGTATCTCGATTTTTTTTAATATTTGTGTTCTGAAAGATTTTTTTGATCTTCCATTATATGTATAAAATAATTAATTATAAATCTTTCACGTAAATAAATGTATCTAATGCTTTTTAAATAGTGTGAATATTGGTATTTAAAAAAGTTCTGTCTTTTGTAATTTAAACAAACTACTATTATTTACTAACAGGTGCGTTGACGACCTGAAATGAACAGCTGGATGCAGCTGGATTCCAACAGGCCTTAGATTGTGAGGAGTGGTACCAATTATAACAGGTCTATATTCAAAAGAGGATTTCCAAAAACTGCTGGAAGGATGGATGGATGGAACGACTAATTCAAGTTATTCAAAACGATCCAAATATTCAAGTTCTCTTTAAAAACCCTTCAATACAAATAAACTTCGTTTTATGAAGCAAGGTGGATGCGAGGGATAGACCGGAGTTGATTCCATTCGAACTAAAACGTACAAAAGTGCGACCTTTCCCACCTTTGAGCGGTACCAAGTAACGGTGGTTTGGATCTAAATATCGCATTTCGCAGGGGACCCGCACGGAGCACGAGCGCAGCGGGGCGTGTGCGGTGGGACGCACATGATCACAGGGAATCCGACGGCAATATACGATGGCAAATAGCCAAAATGGAATTTCGACCGGAAATTATGCGTTAATCAAAACATTAGAGCATATACTCGTATACAGCGCACCTGACTGTTGTTAAAGGGAAAACATTTTATTCGTTCTAGAAGTATCCGAAGCGTTCATGTATGGATAGAGAATACCGAGTGCGGAATGTCTGTATGAATAAAAATATTTGGCATTCGATGCTCTCTGTTTACCCTATAAGGGATACCTGCCGTGATGATGTTGTTACAACAATTTTATTACTAACTTTATACGCTTGGTTATTATATGTGTAGCATTTAAGTTTACTGGAGGTATGCTTAATAACTTTAAAATTTATATATGATAAATTTTTCTGATTTAGAAATTTTCTAATTTAGAAATATCCTGATTTAGAAAATGTCTAGAGATTTCCTAGAGAAATTCTAGAAGAATCTAAAAAATTAAATTTCATTCTAGTAGTG
>DWEJ01002284.1:0-11702 GCA_018245835.1 Mysoria sejanus stolli | reverse complement strand
TATATGTATGTATGTATATGTATGTATGTATATGTATGTATGTATGTATGTATATTGTAGGTAAATGCAGACCCGAGTCCATGTCCGGATACAGCGTTTCTCTATTTGTTCCCGAACAATTAATGCTCGCAACTGGAGCTTATCAGTTGAGGCAGCCTCAATAAATAAACTTGCATATGTACTATGCAATGGCTGTACTGTGACGTTATACAGGATTTAGCAACCCAGTATTACGACCTACGAGCCTACGACCGCTTCTAGACAGTCTGTAGAAATCTAATATGCGAGTTAAGATTTACCTCTGTTGCAGGCATTTGAATTAGACCACTTTTTTGTCTAATGCAATAAATGTTGAGAGATAATAAAATTTTGTGTAATATATTTTTTTGTATAACAGTGTATATAAGAATATTTATGTAGATTTTTAATATTGGCAATTAAAGATGTTCAAAACGTTTGTATCTATTAAATATATATGATAATAAATTTGGATTTAAAAATTTAACAAGATATAGTAGTTTGTTATACGTTAATATGATACAATAGGTTTACAAAACATTATTTTAATCTTTATATATTATGAAGCTGAGTTATACATGTATATGGGGTACCTGAAAGGAGCCTCCGCGAGCGGCGATTATGTCTGATTAACTACAAACATATACTGCCCGGCGCACCCTAGACATCGCGACTAATTGTTTCACCACAATGACTGTGATCACTCCCGATCAGCTACCGAATCGACGAAGAACATTCTACTGTCGGACACAGGTCAAAATGAAAAGGTTACCACAGTTGCCAAGTGCGGGTTAGCTCACTTTGTATAGCGTCAGACATTGTACAATAGCATTTCACGTCGACCCAGACGAAAAACTATGCGTTTGCATAAGTCGGCTGAAGCCCAATTACAACTACACACATAACGATCTTAGCCAACTCCTCTATTTGCAGTGTGACTAGGTCTTTAAAACAAAATTTGGTTTTGCTGGCCACCTCCGACCTCACACTAGAAACCAGACATAGTTTACGTCCCTGTCGCCGAACACGGCGAAGAGAGAGAAACAATACCATTTAAACAATGTAACAATGCACAATTTTAAAGCCAACAAACACTATATTCAGTGGAATAAATAACTAACGCGTGCATTGAATGGACCTCAAATAAAATATTTCAATAGACTTTTATAAAATCCCGTTCGTATGATTTTGGTTACGTGAACGCTGGACAAACAATATCGTTCGTTGGAAACGTTAAAAGTAAAATTGATTACGTTGTTCACTGCTATTGACGTGCGAGTCACACCACCATTTGTTATGAAACTGAATGCAGTTAGATAAATATTCAGTAAAACAGTTGTTTGAATTTATATGTTTCAGAATTTTTTGGCTATTGATATTTTTCCTCCTGTCTCTGTCTGTCTCCATTACTTGACCCCTATTTGCTTAATTTATTTGTCTTAGTCGGAAATGTCTCTGTGGAATTTTTAGGACATAAAAATATTCCAGATGTAAAATAATAAAATTATTATTCCGAGCTATGTTAGTATGTATACCCATGTATACAAATTCTAATTCGGATTAATTATTTTCAATTCAAAAATGCTCAATAATTTTCCTATACATTATCGCTATTTTACTACCAAACAAATATTTTTTTTATAATTAATGGCGTTTAATTACTAAAGTTGTACCGTGCTGTGTAGAAGCCTCTAAACTTTGTGAAACTTACAAAGGGAATTAGCGTAGCGGAGCAATAATTACATTGAGAGTCTCAACTATGTTTTATTCGTTATACTACAAAAGTCAGATTAATTTACTTTTATTTCAAACAGTTACAATGAAACCCCTTTAACAAAATTCAAGGCTTATAAATAATAATGAACATTATGAACGAAATTTATCCGAATGTTTCACTATGAGGAATGTTGATACCTATATTAACTGAAATTTTCAGAACATCTAGCGTGACTGGAAAGGCACTTTGAACAGTTAATACCAGTTATATTTAGTTGGATAAAAGTTCTCATACATTCTCGAAAACGAAGACTTGGTACACTCTAGTATGCTTGTTACCTTAATAGCTTTAGAGAAGCATGGCGGTGAACTCTGAGCCCTTCAGGTGCGCAGAGTGCATAAGATGATGTGTTCAAACAGTGTTTATTAGTGCCCTTTTTGACTTGATTTCATACGGTGTACAAGGGGTACTTAGTTAGACGGTGTATTAAGTTAGTAATGAATATAAATTGACTTGTAAGATTTCTGGACATTATAACAACCGATTCAAATGAAACTTCAAACGCAACATAATGTAGTAAATCGATGGTATTTACTGCATTCTATTGCTTGAATCAAATTAAGCAATACAATATTGACATAAACGTACTTATACTCAAAATAATACTACACAAAAAGCACAAATTTTTGATTGCAAGCTAATTTATACTTATGAATTTGTCCAATAACAATAGTTTTATTTCTGGATGCTTCCAAGAATTTCAACGCTTATAATTAAGATAATCAAGGACAATGTAAATGGCTGTCGGTGGAATTGTAAATTCTTCGTCTAGGATTCAATGTAAAACGCAGTACTTTAGTACATATCTTTATATTTAAGCTATGAAGCTTAATTATAAAGTAATTGTAATGTACTCGGCTAACGTGGCACAAACACGTTATAATTTTCCGTCTAAGACTAACATGTATATGAAAAAACAACTTTAACTTCAAGAGTAGAGCCGTTCTTTTTGCATTTGGACGTGTCTCAATACGTGCCGCTTAACGTCAGCGTGTGTCTGTTTGCTACTAATAAAATATTACTAGCAATATAACCTTATTGTTTATACACTATGTGTTATATTCTCTTCGACATTATGACGATGGTTTGTAAGCTAAACAGAAAGAAAAGTAATGGAGGCCTCCCTCTTGGTTTATACTTGTAATTCGAAGCGGTTTTATTTTTGTCGATAGATATACCTTTATTTCCTGTGTGTATTGGTTATTGGTAAATTATATTAGTAAATTTGTGGGAATAACAATGTTTTTTTTTAACTTATGTGGTATTAACATTTATTTATTAAGACTATAGGGTTTAAATATGTTATTGCTTAAAGATGTTAACCAATATGACGTGATCACACTGAACGTTGCCAAAGTAAACGCTGGAATAAAATTATCATTTCTGAAAGAACTGAACTTTTTATCCGAAATGACTTATAGACGCTTCTACATTATTGAGAACGTAACGTAACTTCACGCCTGTATTCCCCGAAGGGGTAGACAGAGCAATTCAGAACATTCTCACGATTCACCAGTTACGTTTATGTCCCACTATGGAATAGTGAGCCTATTCCCAAGCATCGGGCACATATTCAGACTCCGAACCACGATTATAAAATCTAAATTAGAAAATTTTGTAGTGTTCGATCCGGGAATCGAATTCGGAAGCTCCCGATCGGCAGTCGCACCTGCAACCAACAAGACAAACAAGGAAGTTCTTGAGAGTTCATGAATAGAGAGTATTACGTTTGAAATAGGATGTATGAAAACCCAATTCTATAAAATACAATATAAGAAATATAATATCGCTGCTTCTGTTAGAGAAGCTTAGAAAATGATCTATTATTTGTCGACATGTTAAATTTAGTAAAAAACTACATGATTTCAAAATTTGTTAAAAAACGTAGTTCCTAGATGAAGCTAACCTAATTATTATTTGAGTCACATATATTTTCATTATACTTCTATTCGAACCTCCAGTATTTGAGCCATGAGCCCTGTTACAGCACGTCAACTTTTTCATTCTGGTTTTTTCATCCTGTTACCACCTTACCTGGCCCTGTATAATTTGACACGTTATCTAGGACAGCGACTCGATATACTTTATCTAAGCTGTATCTAGTTTAAGTGCTCTTTAGTTTCTCCATGCTAGAGTTTTCCTACAGGGTACATATTTCTCAATTGCTAACTGGATCTTTATCTTTTATCGTTTTAGTCACAGTGTACATAAAAAAATAGAGGTGAACCTTATTTAAGGTTAGTTAAACCTTAGTTTAACGCTTTTGTGATTCAAAATACTTGAAAACTAAACATACTTAATTGGATTTTTTACTAATTTTACAATGTAATAATTTAATGTAAGAAAAAATCATATAGTCATATAACTGACAGGATTTGTTGACAAATTAACTTACTCTAGCTTCTATACTTGGGAAATTGTTAATAAAATGGAGGTAAATATTTTGGGAACCACGTAATTAAGAAACTATCTAATGGAAACTCTTCACTGATGAACATCTAACAGACGTACGCATTGACCGCAACTGCGCTCTTTGATCAACTTCCGAATGTATCTATTGGCGAAGTTCACTCAGGCCTGCTCCTGCATCAACATGGCGAAGTGGACACAATTATCGTGATTGCGATGCGTTCCGTAGTAAAACCGATACTACAATACTGTTTATGTAGTGACCAGTTTTTTTATTAAGTAATATAATTGTGATAATTGAAATTAGTTCTAGGTACGTAGCGTAGCACCACACTTGTAATCTCCGAAGAGTAGATATCCACGTTGTACTAGTTACGTTACGTCCCACTACGGAATAGGTTCTACTATGTAAAAGGTGATGAGATTCTCGCCATAAATTGGGCATATATTCAGACTTACTTAAAGAATCCAATTTATTCAATCCAATCTTACTTAAAGAATACTTTAATTGTTTACAGTTGTCTTAACATTTGGTACTATAGTTTTTTAGCATAAACAAAATATTATAGATTCATGTGAGATTTATCATCATCATTCTTATGATCATGCAGTCCAGTGCTGGACAGAGGCCTCCCCTGAGAGGTTATGCCTTAGCGAGACTTGGCCTTTTTTTGGATTTGACTCGATTTGGATTTTTGTTTCACCTTGCACAAGACCGAGGAAGTTTACGGAATTGACAGCCAACCTCCGCTATTCGGAGAGGCGCTTTAAGAAAAAGTAAAGCTATGGTGTAGTTAAATATATATAAACAGGAGTTCAGTAAACTAACATTTTCATTTAATGTTTTACAAATATATTAAATGAACTGAAACAAAACCCTCAGATTTACGCTTAAGGGGTTTAACTTGAACATTAATGGATTACGGTCTAATTTCGGCCAATATTGAATATACTAGTTTTTATAACAAATGAAGAAAGAGATGAAATATGAGTTGGGTACCGTGATATTGTTACAATGGGTGCCTCACAATAGGAAGCCTACGAATCTCCGTGTTTTAGTATTTGGGGACATAACAATGATGTTGGCGATTGGATGGAAATCATTTATAGTCCTCACCGTCGAGGGATAATCCGCAGTGGGTTTCATTCTCATTTCAACTTATCCTACTGGGTTGATCCTGGATGAAATCGCTTTTAAGCAACGATTCCACATGATGTACCGTTCTTCACGTTTTAACGACGCTTTGTTTCATTAATCAAATTGCAATTTTCAGTTGATAAGGAATGTTTTACAGTGCAGTAACTATAGAATGTTTCTTGTTTGATTTCCAACCCCTCTATTGTTCCACTGTCGAACACGAGTGTCTTCTAAAAATGATAGAGTTTAGGTTGCTAGCCATCACGGCCAAATACAGGTTAACACACAATTTTTTAACACTGGTTCAAAAGCAGTGAAATATCGTTAGTAATTCTGGAATTTTTAAATTTAAACGCTATTCAGCTTTTCATGTAACAAAGTACGTATACCTCTAGAAATGTCTACTTTGTGCAAGTGTTAAATGTTACGAATCTGATATTGTCAATATGAATGACAATCAATAAGAAAAACAATATTTTATTAATCTTATGCATTTGTAACAAATGTTAAACATTTTTGGCTTTCTTTTACTCCTTCTTTATAAATCTTCTTGTCCTCTTTTATCTTTTCCTTTCTCCTTCTATCTGCTCCGATTTTTTAATAACCAAATTAAACACTCTTCCATGTGAGTAATATTCTTAACAAGGCGTATAAAAATTCCTCATCACCTATTACTATACAGATTGTAGCCATTTCTTGACAACCTAGTAAATGTTAAGAAAAAGTATGGACAAAACTTCCATCTGAAGCTTTCCTTGAACCACAAAGAGAGCTCTCCTAAAAAGCCCGAAACACATTGTTCGCTGGCAACGGTGACCACTTGCCATCAGGTGGCACGTTTACTGAATTGCCAGGGGAAATAAAAACACTAAAAAAAAACCAATTTTATAGATATTCGTGTAATGCATCTTGTATTTAATATTGTTATTGTGTAAGTAACACGATGTAAGTGGTCAGGACTATACTATATACTTGTATCAGAGGCAAATTAAAATACTTGATACATAACATACATCCACTTACCACATTCACTAAATATATGATGAAAATAATTATAATGTGTTTTAACGAGTATTTTTTAATTATTTATTATTATATTTTCACTTATTCATGGATATAGCATAATGCTAATAAATGATTTTATTAGATACAAATATGCATTTTTATTGTATGCTATTACACATATTTAATTTATTAAAAATATTTTTTTTTCTAACCGAGTTGTTATGAAAATAATAGTTCTCAATTGGTATTGGTATTTCTCGATTTTAAATAAAACGATTCGCGAATTGCTTGCGTATCTCTTTTCTCAAAATGACTAATAAAGATAATCATAATAAGATATTTTTTTGTATAATATTATTTACCTTAAATTACTTTAAATTGCATTAACTTAATAGTGCAATTAAACGCAAGTGATACAAAAAAAAATTAATGAATCATAGTATTTATTGATATATCACTCGTGTCATGTTATTTGTAAATGATATAGCTACATGTTAAACATCGGTTATGCTTTATTGTTGAACACGAGAATAAGCACTTCTAAGTAACAGCATTCACTTCAGGCGAGGAAACTTTCTAAGACGCTTTTAGAAAAATCTTTTCAATTGGGAAAATTCTTTTCCTCACATTTTAAGAATGTACTTCGCTGCGTACTTTAAAACTTTGTAAGTATTCAAACAAACAATAACCCATTGTTGGTAACTCGATTTTTTAATAAGCGCATGTTATAACCCTTGAGGGGATTTTATGAATTTGATGCATAGAAGTTTTATAATATTGCTTAGTGTTTTTCAAAGTATAATAACTTTGAACAAACACTAAGCAATTTTGCAATAATTTAAAAACTTCAATTACTTAAAATACTAAAGCCGATGGGTAATCTAAGACTATCGTTGTTGTAGTTGTTGCAATTTTTCCATATGAATTACTTCTAAATCTCAAAAATCTGCTTTTAAGTATAATACTTTTCACTTGCGAGAATCCAGCGCAGTTTGAAACCGGTAAGAGGTGTCATTAATTTCAAGTAGGAACTGCAATATCGCAGCTTCGAGTGTGATCTCCACCAGAGACGAAATGTTGCTTAAATATTGCTGGTGCGTTTGTGGCTATGGAAGCACGAACGTATGCGGTTCGTGCTTCCATAGCCACAAACGTCATTCCTCATTTACGTTTTGTAAAAATGAATATCGAATATATTTTTTTGATAATTTATTATATAAATAATTATAGAACCACTTGTGAATAGCCCGTTAATTTATTACATATAAAAAATATGGAAAATTTCACTTTCGTAATCCACGTTTGGTTTTGATGTTGGGATTATTGTTGTAACATGTCATAGTGACGATATACGCAAGGTATCTGGTAGCGATTTGATTCTTAGAGCTGAAGATCAAGCCTAGTGGCGCGCTTCCGAAGTGGCCTATGTCCAGCAGTAGGCAAACATAGGCTGATGATGATAATGTTGTAACATGTCTCTATTAAAATAAAAACCATCATTCAGAAACCCCAGTAACATATTCCACGAACTGCGTAGTTGACCACCATTGCAACCGAACAGTTATTACTAATACTTAAAAATTAATTAAAAGTTAATTATTAATTTGTATTACCATTTTACACCCTACATTTTCAGTAACCATCGAGAAATTATCGCAGGTATCGGAAACAAATGACGTCGTATATTAAAATACATAAATATACATACATACATCAAAATATATTGGCATATACTCTAAGTGCTAGGATTGAACCCATCTCAAGTAAATGTGATGGAAAGATTTTATCGTAATGATAAATGGACACCAATATTCACCGCGAAACCATTTATTCACTTATTTCGCGTGTATCGTTTTATTACAACGTCCACTATTTAACTATAAAGTCAGCGTCTTGAGCATTTACCGTAATATCATCGACCTTTAAAATATTACTGAACCGTGCAAACCACAGATTTCAAAGGGTTTCCTTGAATGCCAAAGGCGATCATCGGTTGGCAGTATTATATAAGCGCTAATGTGTTAATGCCGTTTACAATTAAATAGTTTAACATTTATAATATTTAGCTATTATTAAATTCCATTCAGATATTTAATATGGATAGGCGACATTAAATTTGCGAGCTGCATACTAAACTACAACTATAAACTTACGACTACGGTTAATACGTGACTAAGAAAAATCGCAATGTACTATTAAAAACGGTCAAATATTAAAAATACATCGGGTAACTTTATCATAAATATAAAAAGAAATAATTAATTATTTATGTATATTTATTAACGTGGGAGTGTTCTACAATACTCTGTATATCTCTTCGGAGATTACATGCGTGATGTTACGTTTTCGTCATTTCTGTTTGTCATAATAATTTGTAATTTTTTATTTTATTTACTAATAATTTATATTAAGTAACATATCTCATTTTACTTTAAAACCCACTGCTAATAGTTAAATGAAGATTATCTATATAATAAATATATAAATATTTTTCCACTAGAAATATACGAAAACATCTGCAAGGCTGGTAATTGATATTTAAAGTAGTAGTAAAGTCTATTATTATTTCGCTTTAATATTCGCCAAGTTAACATGGAGGTTCCGGAGGTTCGTTTACCGAAATGTGTAAGCTATTAATGTCCACTACAGATGTCACGATTTGTATTTCCAGTTTAACACGTCGAGGCTTTTAAGGATGTAGGAATAACTACCGATACGCATCCGACTAACATTATTATATAAAGAACAAGGCGTACATTGCTTCAGGACTCTTAAGTTTCAGGCAAAGGCGCACCTGAAACAGACTGACGGGGGACTCCCACGGGGTGAAGGTGACTTGTTATTCCAGGATACGGGAATAGGGGTAGTTACCCTTAGCAATTTCCTTTAACCGTATATAATTAAATAATAAGACAAATTGAGAAGCTTTTTTTGTAACTTCTCGCTGTCGCTTAAGATGTGGCATTGTGAATTCAGTTGGCGTAGCAACGTAGCTGATATTAACAGTGGGTCCCGCCAGTGGAACGAGCGGGCAAATAATATCGTAGCCGAGTTACTTGGCGCAAATTAAATTTTTACTGTTGACTTCTGTGGAATAAACTTTTATTTACCTTAAGGCTCGTTTCAGGTGGATTTTTTTTTGATTAATATTTGGTTTTATTGCACTTCTAGTCTTAGTTAATTGTATATAATATAGTACATGCAAATCATAAATTCGATTGCACGGATGCAAAAATCCTATATAAAATTCAATAATAATTGGTTGTATATTAATTATTATTCTTTTAGTTTCCGAAATTTACATTTAAAATCGTAAATCCGATAAATATATAAGTAAAGTTATAAGTAACTATGTGTATGATGACCGCTGACCGCTACATGTAAAATTCCCCTTAAACGAACTCGGCATTAAATAAGCAATGCAAAAGAGTCACAGTGTTTCATTTTTCAATTGATTGTAAACATTTTCATTTTCATACTTTTTATGTACCAAAGTTTCTACTGTGTTATATATTTTCTTTTTATAATTTTTGGCTTACATTTATTTTTTTTTATAGTGCCTGCGTCGAATTTGTTGCGATTGGCTGGAGCTTATGAAAGAATGTTCTATAAGTAGCCGATGTGGTTACGTCCGAAACTACTCCGAGTATCCCGAAGAATCATACGCCGGATTAAGCCGGATATCGAATTCGAATACCGGAGTTAATCCAGTACATCATTTAACTATATATTGAAGTTTTCAAAGTAAAATGAAGTTATCGAGTTTAGTGTGGATTTCATTTAGCATACAATGATTTACTCTGATATTCATACAAGAAAATTATAACTGAATCATTCCTATATTTCGGAATAGAATTCCTACTTTCATATAGAATCGAAATAAATTATTTACAATGAAGAAAACGATGTCACGTAATTCACGCCTGTAATCCCCGAAGAGGTAGGGAGAGGAATGCAGAACATTCGCACGTTTCACCGGTTACGTTTACGTCCCACTATGGAATAGGTGGTGAGCCTATTGCCACGTAACGGGCACAAATACAGACTCCGAACCACGACTAGAATTTTAATTTAGATTTTCCAGAAAATTATCTAGAAAATTTCTAAATTAGAAAAACTCTTTTGTAGTGTTTGACCCTGGAATCGAACCCGGGACCTGCCGATCGGCAGTCGCACTTGCATCCAACACTACCAACGAAGCAATCAAAAGCAAATATAATAATTTTGTGATAACTTATAAATACTGACTTAATCTCAAAACATGCGCAGCCTGTACTTGATAGCTAGAGAGCTGTTAAATTACATTTAAAATACGTAATATCACACCACTGAAATCAAGATCCCAGAAATGGAATACTGAACTGTAAGTTATCATGGCGACACTTTACTATACTAGCTACTAACCCTATATTTAACCATTTCGAATATTGTTTAGCTTTACCGTAACATCAAGCCTATAATTATCAAAAACGTAGGTTGAGCAATGTTATGTATTCATACGTTTCACTAGTTAGGTTTTCGTCTCTACATGCAATGAGGGGTGACCGTATTTCGTTACATAGAGCAAAAATCTAGTTTCCGGACCAATGTAAGAAATTTTAATTAGAAAATTTAAGTCACATAAACCACAGTGCCTGGTATTTGAACCCATGACGTTAGCTACTTAGCATTAGCATTACACGTAAACGTTAGCTACCACTTGAGTAACTGGGCAGGCAATATGCAAAATATGTATAAAAAAATATTCATGCTTATCACACAAACATTTATCTTGGCTGAGAATCGAAAGTTCGGCCCTCGGTTCATCAGTCACGGCCACTAACTGTTGAACGAACGAACGACTCAATTTCACTATTACCTACGAAGAGATCAACACAAAGAAATTCAATATCACTTTTAACTACAAAGAGGGTAAAAACAACAAACCACAAAGGCCAGTATCTGGTTCAACATAGTTACACTGAAGACTCCCGAGCGACGCAAAGGGAATCTAAGCTTTTACACGACACCGCTGCGCCGCGCACAAAGCACATGAGATCTACATTCGTTAAAATGACAAGATTAAATTCTTTTACTTACATTCACTAAATTATCCTAGTGTAAAATCAAATGCAGAAGTGATGGCGTTGTGATTAAGTAACTAATTTTAAAACTGGTTCCTGAGTTCGAATCAAAACAATTATTTAAATCATGTGATAAATAATTTCAAGTACGTTCCCTTAAGTATGAAAAAATATGTTTAACGTAACTTCACGCCTGTAATCGCCGAAGAGTCGTAGGTAGAGAAATGCAGAACACTCCTACGTTTCACCGGTTACGTTTACGTCCCACTATGGAATAGATGGTGAGCCTATC
>DWEJ01002283.1:0-11707 GCA_018245835.1 Mysoria sejanus stolli | reverse complement strand
GTGGGACGTAAAAACGTGAGACGTGGGAGTGTTCTGCATTCCTCTGCCTACCTCTTCGGGGATTATAGGCGTGAAGAACATACTAGACACATTAAAATTTTGGTTCCAATTTTACTAGGTTTTTGATTTGCATTTGCGACGTACAAATAAACAGGCCCTGCCTGGGTTCAATCTCCGGATCGGGTAAAATATTATTGGGTTTTTTCAGCACGGATTTAGTATTTACTATTGTAGCACAGTGTCTGGGTATTTGCTTGGTGGATGGCAGTATGCTCAATAATATATAACATGAATCGTGGGAGTATGCTACACTTATTAGCTTACCAAACGATATGTTATATTTGTTGAACCTATTAAGATTTTAATGATTATTTAACAACATAACTTGCTGTTTTACTACAAGAAATGGGTCAGAGGGGCAGGATACAAGCGAAGTGTATCTCGTGAGAAGCAACAACGGTTGTAAATTGCGAAGCGCGCTCGGCGCGGATGCTTCGTCAAATAACTTCCGTAGCTGAAGAATCTACGCACAAGCATCCAACAGAGCTATAACACTTGGATGGTTTATAGAACAAACAAGCCATGGCATCTTAGAGACGTCGATGTGATTTTAGATCACAAAATTCTTGACATAATTATTACAGTGCATTGATATCAGCAGCAGTATGGAGTTACATGTATGGAGTTTAATGATGCGAAGAGCTTTAGTGATATGTCTTGTTCATTTTTGGTTTTGTAACATACCTTAGAGTACGTACACCGGAACTTAAAGCGTATGTCACATCGGAGATGTTTGAAAAGACGGCTAGATTCAAAGTATCTCTAATAGACGAAGATCTGGAAATCATTAGAGTCTGCATGTCCCTTTCTGTGGAAATCTTTAGAATCTGCATATCCCTTTCTGTGGAAATCTGTGGAATCATATCCCTAAGAGAAATAAGTGTAGATAATAATATGACAACTTTATTTTTGTGTTATTTATATGTGACTTAAAGATATGTATCTATCTATCTATCTATCTATCTATCTATATCTATCTATGTATATTAGTGTACAAGCACGCACTTAATGCCTATGTCATTCTTTCCCAGTCAACCTTGGTATATGTAATGTGACAGTTAAATGTCTCTTATACTCACTGAAAAAAGCGATATTGAACTGATAAAATGTCACCTTTCCAGACTTTATGTAGCTTTCATCTACCTTTCCTTTCCAGATAACCTTTCCAGATTTTATGTAGCTTTCATCTACCTGTGCGTCATAAAATAATGTTTATTGATTATTATATTCATGAAATAATGTATATCATTAGGATTACGTACCGTAGAAGACGGACGTATTACATTTATTAGTGAATTTTGTTGCTAATTTAATTGTGTTCAAAATATACTTTCATAAATTTTCAAAATTACTGTCATTTCATTTCATTTTCAAAATTACTGTCATAAATTTTTCATAGTATTCATTCTATTTGTAACAAACCCATTTTAACATCACTTGAACATTTATGAGCTAAAAGGTAGCAGGAGCTCATGTTATCTTGTGAAGCGGTGGGATGCCAGCTCGTCTAATCTGTGCGGCGGACGCGGCGGGCTCGCCTAGCCGAATAACTTCCGCATCGCATGCTTGCATATACACATAACATTGGCCTCTTTTATTAAAATCTACAAATCCAATAAAAATCGTATAAAATCGTACCTTCCTGGAATAATTTCTCATGTTTTGAACATCCGGTTAATATTCGAATGGTTTCAATTTAACATGTTTTTGTTTGAAGGTTACTTCAATTTTAAAATCCAATCATTTTATTCATTATATGTGTATAAACTTATATACTGAATGATAAGTATAGACTGTTATAAGCACCACTTATGATTCAATGGCTTTGGGCGCCCCTTACGCTGTACAAAGTTAAGAGTAGATAATATTATTTATTAAATTGCTACACATTTTATGTTTTAAATTATAGTAATTTTATCATTTGAATATAGTCGGAATAAATGAAGCAGAAATAAAACAGCTTGGAAGTTGAAAAAGTCGCAAGTAGTGTCCATTGTGAAGACGTAGCGCACGCGCGACGCCACTCCGCACGCCTCTCTCGCCGCGGTCGCTCATGCCACTCGCAACGCCAACCGGATCGAGATCGCGACTACTAGCGCCGCTGCTTACTTTGGAAACTGTTCGAAACTTGTTCGCTTAGTTTCGCATCAGATTTAAAACGTTGCCGTGTTAAGTAGGTAAAATGTTACCCGTGTAGATATAATAGATACGTGGTGAGGTTAGCGTGGTGGCGGTGAGCGCGCGATGCGCGGGCAGCCGCGCGCTCCGGCGGCGCCATGAGCGCGCGTCGCACGATTCCCGTGCGACCACTTCGCCTGCACGTGCATCTCGGCGCGCGATTTGTCCTGCTACTATTCTTTACACTAACTCGCGCTCAGTAAGTAAATAGCTAAGGAAACCACCGCGCCAAATAATTTAAACAATTTCAAATTAATAGGTACACGAAAAATAAACAGTAAATATTTATGAGGCTTGTTCATTTATAATAGCAAGTAAATTTTTTGATAGAATTTTATTGAAGGAAATTGGTTATATACATGGACCTTAAAAATTCAAACGACAGCACATAATATAACTTATTTAGTTATTTAATTTAATATTCAGCCATATAATTAACGATGTAGTCGATTAAATAAAAAATGATAGTTTCCCGTCGGAAGCGCATCACCCGTCGGCCGACGGCAATTCGCACTGTTTTTAGTTATTTAATTGTTATTGTTAAAATAAAACCAAAATTATAGGTAGCTATTACATATTACTTTGTTACTACTATTGATTACAGTACAATAGAGGCAGTATGCTAAAACTTAGACTCAGAATTTACGAGTTCAGTTTGAACAAGTGCGCGGGCAGCTATTTTTGCATTTATTACGTGTCATTAATATCATATGGTGATGATATGAACGTCACATTAAATAGTACGTCTTGTTTAATATATGCTCGTAAGTCCCCCAGCTTTCCCTTATCCAATTTCATATTGGATTTGTAAAATCCTCGCGGTAAATGACAATTCTGGGCGAGCCACTGAGTGGAATCTCATTTGGGTAGCAGATGTAATTTAATGTGGATTTGTGTTTGTAGATGGCTACGATTAAGACGACCGTAATCACTGTCTCAACTAGACGTTTGAACAAGAATTTTCACGCATTTGAATCGTAATAAAACAATTTGGAGTACAACAGTACATTAATGAAAAGCCAACATTGCATATGTCGAAAAAGTCTTAGTTTTCTTTTAATTGTACGTGTTAATACAATTATATTCGATAACGTATAATTCCTGTGATCTATTCTCGCTAATGAAACGTAAATTAGAAAACCGCGTAAACGGCAATATAAATTGTTCAATAGCGAATTACAATAAATGCAGTGGAATGCATCCTTATCGTTAGGCATATATAATTTTGTAATAACTCACGTAGTCATATATATTAAAATTAACATGTATTCACGCCAGCAATCCTCGTAGTTGTAGGCAGAGGAGTGTAATACCTAGACTCCATCGTTTCACCAGTTACGCTTATGTGCTACTATGGAATAGGGGGTAAGCGTACTGCTAGATTTGATCAATAAATACATACAATTCAACTAATTCAATTCAATTCAATTCAACTAATTCAATTCAATTCAATTGAACAAAATTCGCAGTGAACCCCACATTAATCTGTAATCATTAAAATTACTTATGTGTAGAAAATTATTCGCGTATAAGGAATGAAAATTAATTATTAAACGTGTCTCATTTTTAATATTTCTTTCTTTCTTAGATATAATAGTAAATTTCTGTTTTAAAATGTATTGTTCAGCTTTGATATACACTCAAACATAGTTACATAATCAGTCCGCATCACAACAATTTTTGAAGATCAGTCAAGTGCCACTTCTAGTCAAATAGAAGCAGCATGTTTCTGTACTATGAACAAACATGCTGACCAACGGATCAAGGTGATCATTGTACCTACTTATGTTGACTGTAAAGTAATGTGATTTTATAATAATTGGTTGTTTATTACATTTTATTAGGAGATAATTTGACTGATATATATGTAGGTAATTGCTTACAATGTTAATGTTCAAAAATAATTTAAATCTTATTTTCGTTTTTGGCGGGCAATTTGACAATAACTTATAAACAGAAAAAACACAAAAGATCTGTTATGATAAAGATCTTGGCAATCGATGCTAAGTCCCTATCCCGTGAATAACTTGGCGTGACCGTATAGGAATTTGAAAGAAAAAAGTTTTATCCGTTTTGCAGAGTGGACAGAACCATAGTGATCGACAGATTGGAGAACGTGACACACACAGTATCACGGATCCTCGACGGTTACGACATACGACTAAGGCCCAATTTCGGAGGTAAAAATCAAATGTTATTAATTCTTAACTTATGTTTTTAGCTTAAGCAATGTTATTGCATTATAATGGCTGTTTGACATTTATTAACAAGTTACATTTTGTTATTACATGTCATGTAGTTAGAAAGCCCGAGATTTTTCAAGTTTCGGACAACTCCGAGACAATAAAATTTTTTGGTTATTTTACGTTTTTGACAAAAAATCACTTTGTCAAATATATGCATTTTTTAATTAATTACGTATCTGTAATAAGTCAATTCAAGTCAGTTGCTTGTATGACGTGAAAAGATTACAACCGAAATAAATAAAACATTCAGTAAAGACGTAGACATTCTAGACATATTTGAGATTCTCTTTAAAAAAATATATAACACGCATTGTAGTGTCCCGGTTTAAGAGATAAGAGAGTCTCCACAAGCCCCGAGTGGTAATTCACGACAGCTCTCAGAACAGTCAATGTCAGATTTTTTGTCGTCAAGAAATTGATATTCTTTTCATTGTTAAAACACTTGTAATCATTTCTGAAATAGATTTAACATTACTGTTATATACAGGAAATAATAGCCATGACTATTTCATGCTTTAAAATTCTGGTTTGATATTCTGACAAGGGATAGGGAAAAAATCCGTGAAGGAAAACGGTGTGATGAAATCTACCTGAAAAGGTTGAAACTTTTGTTACCAATGTAGAGTATTACTACGAGATGAGACCCGGGTTTATACATGGTATATATATATCGTTTATAAATGGTTAACGTTATTTATGACCTGAATTATTGAGTTCCTTATCTGAGATTTTAATTTAAAATTAATATCCGCACAGCGCATCCAGAAGCATTCAAATATTATCTATTATTAGAAACTCGGAATACATGTGACTGAATGGATCTTGTTAGCCAAACATGAGATGCATACCGTGTTTGCGTTTAAAAGCAACTGCTGCTCCTGAAATGGGGGTTTCGGTCATGATTTTGAAAACCTCAGTGTTTTGTGGAACGTAGAGCGATTGGGATGTACAGTCGTAAACTCAATACATATTGGATTTGCTTTGCAAACAGATTGGGAAGTGTCAGCAATACGATATCCAGTCTCGGATGATGAATTTTAGTCCATAATTTTAGTGCATAATGTGTTATCCCTTTTCAGGTGACCCCCTCCACGTCGGCATGGATTTAACTATTGCTAGTTTTGACGCAATTTCGGAAGTAAATATGGTAAGTTTCAGTTTGGCATCAGTTTCTACATTTTTTTTAATACCTGGTAACAGAATTTAATATCCAAGCATTACCTACTTGACCCAATCGAAAGTATTGCTGCATTTTCTTTGTTATGGGACGCTTGAATTGGATCATTTCGGTCTACATGACAATGAAAACCGCCGAAACTGAGAACAAAGTGGGCTCGTGAAGTGCCTTACCTACTTTTCAAGCTTCAAAAAATGCGGTTCACATGGAAAATTCATTCGGCCATTGTGCTTGATTCGAATTAAGAATATGCTTAACATGAGGCGAGATTTAGGTGAAGTTGTTTTCTATCAAACGTTGCGAGGAAAATCCAAACTGAAGGTTGACATTGTTCAGCTGTAGGTACGTTAAAGACGTCTAGTGACATTTTGTCAAGTTTTGGTAGCGAGACGGCTTCTTTGTCGGCATTTCGATAACCCTCAAGAATGTTTTTGGGTCAAAACAAGGATGTCGCTCTCGAGCTCGTTCATCGTAATTCATTAAGCTTTTAATAGCAGCAAAAAAGAGAGCAAGGCCGCGTCTACTTGACATACATCGTCGCCGTCGGTGTGACCGAGGGGCGGCGTGCTGCGTCAGCCAATCGATGCCTTCCTCAGATTCGCCGCAGCCGCCACTCGCCACGGTCTTAAGACGGCTACCATCATACGCTAAAACAAACATGCCTCACTGTCTTTTTTAAAGTCCCTTAAAAGCATTAACTTGCCCTTAACTTAACTTCCCCTGTATACACAAAGTTTGTGCACAAATCTAAGCGATTTAATCGCAGCTAAGCGTTGCAAAGGATGTATGAAGCTTGATAATTCTAAGTTACAATTAGGCAAAACCTATTAAAGTTCTATTGTCTGTTCTCTGGGAACAAGCTATTACAAGGTATAGTTTGTGTTCGTATTCTGGCATCATCCAGTTTACATTTTCAAAGAAGACCTTTTTACCTTCAATCGCCCTGACGCCATTAAAATATTTATTATATTTTTTCTTTATATAAATTTTTTTTCAGAAAATCTATGCTTTTTCCCTTATATCTATAACTTGACAATGCATTCTCTGGAAGTGTTAATTTAAAACGTTATAAATATTATTTTAAAATAATTCGCGAACATGATGTATGAAAGTGTAAAGTATATGTGCATGCATTACTTTTCAACCGTCGAAATATACAAGATACACGTCATGCGTATAGCATAGCATGTCTAAATAATGAAATAATTATAATAATATAATCTGTATGAAAATGTGTACTACTTTACGTACCATTACCAATGTACACATATTTCATCGAGAAACTTACCATTTATATAGTTGCAAACTCAGCGATTATTAGTTGGGTTCTGGAGAATAACAGGGTTTGGTTGTGACAGATACAATGTTTTATACTTTATACATGTATTGTATATGCGTTTGCGTGCAAGAGAAAATAAAGCATCATACACCGTGTTCTGAAGATGCAAAATTATGTTCTAGACTCCTTTTATAATCACAGATCTTAATGTGCCTAATGGGTTCATTGTTAAATTTTGACTTTCAGGATTACACAATAACTCTATATTTGAACCAGTATTGGAAAGATGAAAGATTAGCGTTTGGATTGACCGACGAGGTTCTCACTTTGTCCGGTGATTTCGCAGATAAAATTTGGGTTCCAGACACTTTTTTCGCTAATGATAAAAATAGGTGCGTATTACGATAGGACACGTTTCTTTGTGTTAAAACAGAG
This sequence comes from Mysoria sejanus stolli, assembly GCA_018245835.1. Lineage (NCBI taxonomy): Eukaryota > Metazoa > Arthropoda > Insecta > Lepidoptera > Hesperiidae > Mysarbia > Mysarbia sejanus. Next base: position 4,332 of record DWEJ01002283.1, on the reverse strand, counting down.
TAAACTAAACTCTGAAATTACAACTCAACGAAATATAATTGATTGATTGTTTTGTACTACGACTGATATAATTCCTAAAAATAATTGTTTAGAATAGATCACATTTTCTTTTTTTGTGATCTAGTTGCTACCGACATTGCATTTTTTGCTAATTATATTCATACAGTATTCTTCATTCATATTTTGATTTTATTCTTGTCCCATACAAGGAAATGTTTAACTTGCCTCTCATCTAAATTAAATATTGCTTTTATTAATATTATATTATTTTCTACACTCGTAAATTCTAATGACTCGTTAATTTTAATAGTATATAAGTACATACGTATTGAAATTTCTTATGAAATTTTATTTTCTGCTCTTTAAATTCACTCTTATTTTGGTAGCTGAAATAACGGAAGGGTTACTTATAATTCTTTCTTAATGGATGGTCCATTAGCCATGACCAGAACCTTCTGGCGTGTTTTCACGGAGTTAACATTCGTAGTAGATTGTTTTCTCTGATTGCGATGTTCGCGTGCAGTTTCCTCCACGACGTGACGGAGCGCAACAAGCTGGTGCGCCTGGCCGGCGACGGCGGCATCACGTACGGGATGCGCTTCACCGCCACCCTCGCCTGCATGATGGACCTCCACTACTATCCGCTGGACAGTCAGAATTGCACCGTCGAGATTGAAAGCTGTGTGACTCCATACACTCGTTACAACCGCCAGGCTGGCCTTGTATTGCTACCTCATAAAACTGTAGACAGATATAGACAAGCCACTAGCGAAGCCTGCTCGTAGATAGATATATTTTTCCGGTTGATTTTAATAAAAATATTTGTTATATTGTGTGTCATACAACACGTGTGCTAGTTGCTTTTATAGTTTCTTATTAGCTTCATTTCACGTGTTATTAGAGAATATTTTTATGGCAGTTTTTGACAAAAGTTTGTAAGATTTAAAAATCTTTTAGTACACGGATTGTTATATATATTGTAACAAAGTTCTTTGTTGCTGCGTTTGCTGTTAAAAGTTAATTTTAAATTACATTTGCGTTAGTTTCAACGTTCTAACATTCTGTGTACCCAACAGATGGATACACAGTTTCCGATGTTGTGATGTACTGGAAAGAGACACCAGTGCGAGGAGTCGAAGAAGCGGAGCTGCCCCAGTTCACTATTCTTGGACATGAAACCAATGACAGAAAGGTAAAAAATACTGGTAATTGAGAAATTTCACTTGTACTCAATATCTGTTATCACTCAGCGTTACATATATATATATTGTTCCCTTTTTATCATTACAATCAGTGCCATACTTTCAACTATAATTTATTATAATGAAATCCAAATGAAAATAGCAATTGATTTTCACGCTACATAACTACGGACGTGGCAGTCAATAGAATGTGCGTACCACGAGAGTAAGTTTAAAAGTTTGCGTGAACAAAATCACTCCATCCACCTCAATAAATTCCTGAACTTATACTATAAATTGACTAACAGAGAAACACCCGAAGTGTATATATCCATTAAAGACTTGAACATTCCAGGAGAAGTTGGCGACGGGGATCTATCAACGATTATCGCTAAGTTTCAAGCTGCGTCGCAACATTGGTTATTTCGTGTTCCAAACTTATTTGCCGAGCATATTGATTGTGATGCTCTCGTGGGTTTCGTTTTGGATCAATCACGAAGCGACGTCGGCGAGAGTCGCTTTAGGTGAGGTTTAATTATTTTATCAAACTGTTTCCCCACTACACATTTCTGAATTGTTATCTTTCCACATCATTGTAAATATCGTTATTTTCGATTGAACGTCTCGTGTTAAACAACAAAACTCATTCGGGTTATGTTAAGGATACAAAAAGTGTGCATATTTCTGTCTTTGTCCAGGTATAACGACGGTGCTCACCATGACTACCATAAGCACGGGGGTGCGCAGCAGCCTGCCGCGCATCTCGTACGTGAAGGCCATCGACATCTACCTGGTAATGTGCTTCGTGTTCGTGTTCGCCGCGCTGCTGGAGTACGCCGCCGTCAACTACACGTACTGGGGCGCGCGCGCCAGGAAGCGCGCCAAGCTGAAAAACCGCGACCAGATGTCAACCAGCACCAGCGTCGAGAAGGACTTGAAGAGCACCGACGGTAACTTTAAAGCTCCCTTTTGTCAGGCATATTCATATTCAGACGAGATTCTAGTCCTAGATGTCTAACATTTAATAGATTAATTCTGCTGTTAACACTTTTTTTATATCGCCGAATGTTAAGTTCTAATGTAATATATTTAATTACGTTTTAGTTTTGGAAAATTGTCAAATTATAAATTGGCTTTAATTTCATTTGATTGTTAAATTTTTAATTAAACGCATTTATTACGTATTATAATGTGCATTTTAAGATTAAATATCACTTGCTATAACGGTGAATAAAAACATCACGAGGAAACCTGCACTACTAAGAGTTTCAAAAAAAAAATTCTCTAAGGCGTATGAAGTCTGCCTACCTTCATTAAATGAAAATTGTCGTCAAAGCCTTTCCCAATTATTTTACAGGATCTAGATCTCCTGAAGAAATCATAGCTCTTCGGGAGTGTACAAGTACAAGTGGAAGAGTGTCTCCTCTGCTGGGCCTTCGCTCGAAACCAATTCCAGCGACGACCGGAGCTCCTCCGTCTCTAAGAATTCAACGCGACCACTCGCATCTACGCTACAGAACTCGACCGCAATCTAGAACTTCAAAGCGTTTGTATTATTTGTTTCTGTCTATCGTGAGTCTTGTATTAGTAACGCAACACTTTTGAAACATTTTGCCGCAATTAATGTTTTAGCAACCTTTGATATAATAATGTCGTTAGGTAATATGCGTATTCCCCCCAACGCCCACTGGCTCAGGGTGTTGGAGTACGGTCCACGTCCAAATCAGTTGTGGAGGAGCTCAGCAGCACGCAGTAGAACGAAAAAAATTAAGCAGCCTAGCCAGCCATAGCCTTATATTATGTTATTTAATGTATCTTATGGTTCTATCAAACATCATACTTAAAAATTATGTTTCTTATATCAACTTTTAGATGGTTCTACGGGCAAGCCCAAGATGATGCATGCTCTGCGTCGCGGCGCCACCGTTATCAAAGCTTCGATGCCCAAAATTCGCGATGTTAACGTCATAGACACATATTCTCGAGTTGTCTTCCCCGTGTGTTTTCTTATTTTCAACGCCATCTATTGGGTGTTTTACATATTTGATTAATTTTAATTCCGTTTAAGAGTCGGAAAAATAAATGGTACCTACTTTTGTTGACTGTAATTAATTTTTTTCATTCAAGAGTAATTTACTATTTGGGTTACGTCAGTATTACGAACTCTATGTGTAATGTCGAAACTAGTTGGTAAGAATGAACAATGTTGCTTTGCACTTTTTGATTGTGTCAAGGATGCAGTACTATGATATAATGATTGGTTATAACTTAGTTATATACTGTATTGTATATAACTTGAAGGTATAATTCACTAATTATGTATTTATTTAGTTTAATACAGGCATTACAAATAAACTGCCAAAGTGCTAAGTTGTATTTATATGATTTTATTCACATTAATATAGCTCAATGTCGCTGAATATTAGAATAATGCAAAAGTAAGTATTTAATAGAACGTTATATTTAATTTTTGTAGCAGTTACAAGTGATTGTTATTGTTAAAACATAGGACATTTTAGCAAATATTAAATTATTCATCATGGCGTAGACTTACGCAAATATATTAGTAGGAATTTTATTTGTTATACTTATAAAATCTTTATTTAATAGCGATTTAAAAATATAAATGAAATTTTAATAGTAAGTAATCTATTAAATTAGTGCATCATTGTCTGTAAATAAAAATTGTATGCTAAACAGCGTTCCAAGTTACCTAACTTGTAATAAATCAATCTTAGTACCATTGATGTTACTATTAGAAAACTCAAGCTGTTTAGTGTAAGTTCATAAATATTGTATAAAATAAAATATCAAACAATTTCACAAGATTTTCAATTAATAGTATATAATATCACCACGGACTTAGTGACCGCCTCGTTGATCGTTTGGTTGCAAGTGCGACTACCGATCAGAAGGTTCTGGGTTCAAATCCCGGTTAGAACTCTATTGATTTTTCTAATTTAGATTTTCTAATAGTTACTCGTAGTCTGGAATTATGTCCGGTGTATGACAATAGGCTTACCACATATTCCGTAATAGGTGTAAACCTAACCGATGAACCGTAAGAGTGTATTACATTCTTCTGACTACCTCTTCGCGATTAAAGGCGTGGAGTTATATTGTTACCACGATCTTGGTATAGACAACTGAT
>DWEJ01002282.1:0-11708 GCA_018245835.1 Mysoria sejanus stolli | reverse complement strand
ATTAATAATGTTTATGTTCATATATTGTGTTTATATCAATAATATTCATGTTTCAAATAAATATGACAGATTCAATCGAAGATTTAAATTTGAATCACTAACGAACAGAAACGTTAAAATTTCGATTGATAGTATTCAAATAGAGATAGACATATAATCACCTAAAGACCAATAATCGGCGCTGATGTCGTGGCCTCTGTTCATAATGACCTCCGGCGCGACGTACTCGGGGGTGCCGCAGAACGTCCACGTCTTGCGGCTCGCCTGCAGCTTTTTAGAGAAGCCAAAGTCCACCAGCTTCACGTAGCCCTTGGAATCAAGCAGCAAGTTCTCAGGCTTCAGATCCCTGGAAATTAACAGGCGGTGGCTTATATACGAAGTTAAATTATAAGACAAAAAGTGAATCCTAGAAACTAAAAGGTACATTTCGTGCTTAATTTATAGTGGATTCGTATTGAAATCTTTAAAGATTTATCTTAAGATAAATAATTATGTATCTTGCTCACCTATAAATTATATTCCTAGAATGCAAATAATGGAAAGCTTCAACAACACAAGCAGTGTAGAATCTAGTAGTGGCGTCGTCAAATTGACCTGAAATTTTAATAAGGCGTACAGATTATTATTACTGTAAAGGTATATTTTATATACTAAATATTTTACATTGAAAGTAAAATAACATAAATCATTTTACATATGACTCACAATATATTCGAGATGATTCTTCAAGATGAGTTTAAAATTAATGTACATATTTACATTAAATTTAATGTGTATGGCGTAAAATTAAATAACAATTTATCATTGCACTGGTGACTAAGAAGATACAATACTTCAACGTTAATTACATCCGTGACGTAACCAGTTACAATATCTACAGAAAGCTTACCTCTATCTCTCAATATTGTCCACAGCTCGCCGCCCAGACAGGTCTCCATAAGCATGTACAAGTATTTCCTATCCTTGAACGTTTTATACAACTTCACTATGAACTCGCAGTTCATTTCCGACATTATCTCCTTTTCTGACATGATGTGCTGTTGCTGTCTCGTCTCCACGATTTGGGCTTTCTTCATCTGTTTTAGCGCGAACGATCGACTAGAGTCGCCTTGTATCTGGACTAGTTCCACGCGACCGAACCCGCCAATGCCCAGTGTGGCAATAATGCGAAGGTCAGAAAGACGTAAGTTCGCAAATTCTTCGTTGAGTCTGGAATTAGCATAATGTTTAGTTAGTCATAGTATTTAACAATCATTTGATTTTAAAATGTGAGAATGAAAAAAAAATTAAATTTAGTTAAGCTATGTACAATAAATAAAAACAGTTGTTACTATTTTTATTGAAAAAAAAAACTACGTTTATAAATGGGTCGGAATAACGATAACGACCCTTCTATCGTTCCACTGTTGGAACATGGGTCTCCTCTCAGAATAAGAGGGTTAAGGCAATAGTCTGACACGCTGGCCAAGTGCGGGTTGACAGACTTCACACACCTTAGAGAACAATTTTTTTCTGAAGACTCAAGGTGTGCCGGTTTTCTTACGATATTTTCCTTCACCGTAATAGCTAGTGATATTTAAACTTAAAACGCAAATTTTTAAGAGGTGCGCGCCAGGGATTTGAACCCAGTCTCCCGGAGTGAGAGGTCCAATTTCAAACCACTAGCCTATCACTGCTTTTTTGTCGGTCGGAATATTATCAGTAAAATTCTTAATTGGCACGTTTCTCTACTTTTCTATAGTCAAATTGAGTATTATATTTATATCACAAATCCAATCATCACGCCTTATTGTATTCCATAATTCGATGTTCACAAGCTGAATAGCAAAAACGCGGGAATTCTAATCACTGCATCTCAATACTTCTCTGCGGGAAAAAAAACATGAATTTTCTATGTCAAAGAGGAAAGTTAATAACCTGCCTCGGATTTACTTCCACGCGTTCGTTATTGAGACAGCAATATTGACAGGTAGACAGCGAAAGTGTCTGGCTTAATGTAGTTACAATTAATTCTTAACTTACCGTCCAAATCCTTTATTGTTAGCGTCAAACAGAGAATATATATTAGAAAAAAGATTAACATTGGCCAATCTAAATGTAAATTATGGTTTCGTAATGAAGATCTGCAAGTTTGGTATCACAATAGCGTTGTGGTTGAACTCGAGTGAAATCTATTGTTGTGCGTGTCTAAGTGTCGTACATTCGGGCCCGACGTTCTGTGTGAACTTGACATAGTCTAATGTATGTTTTGAAGCGAATTAATAACGATTGCGCACGTATTGCAGCTGGTCATTGTGTAATTTGTTTAATACATTTTTGTCGGACATTGCGTTATAGGTTGAATTACTGTTAAGTTACTGTATAATGTAATTAGTGATGTATATTGTACAATGTACGTACATTTTTAATATATATTTAGCAGTAATTTTTTAGTTATAATATTTCTATTTCTGTTTCTCGCTATTTTGAATTTCAAATAATTGACATTAATAAATTGAACAATATTAATTGTCAATTGACATTTTGTAAATGTATTGCAGGTATTGTATTGATAATGTCAGAGGTGAAAGCTTTTTATCAACAACAAATTATTCTCTTCAAGTGCAGTATAGGAATTAAAGAATTATGATTCTCAAATATAAAGGACATCATTAATAGATATTTTCAAAACGTTCGCATTTCAGCGAACAATGAGGATCATTTTTATGTCTTATTGAATAGAGAAAGGACAAACGTACCCGAACTTAATATAATCAAGATGATAATAAAAATAATGATGTTCTAAAATTAAAATTTCTAAGTCCATTGATAGTTCATATTAATTTCTTTATACATTTAATTATCCAGATAGTACTGCAGTGTTCAATAAACATCAAGTAGTATAAATTGGCTATACATGTATGTTTTCATTGGCATTAGTGCATAATGCCTCCATTGAATGACTAAGAATTTATTGTTGTTCAGTTGAGATCGCTCAATGGCGTGTCATAAAGATAATGAATTGTTACTTAAATTTACAACAGAGGTCATTAAACAAGAATAGCATCTATTATTTATAGCTTTCATTAACACTTACGCGCATATTAAATCATAATATAACAATGGTGCACTGAATTAAAATCTATATTAGATATTTATACATAATATGTATGTAAAATATCTGTGCAGTATTGTTCTGACCTGTCATGTCATTGTTTAGAAATAACACTTATAGTAAAATTTGAAAGTATTCACCTCTGTCGACTTTCCCCTTCGTCTTTATACTTGGTGCGTATTTCGTCCAGTGTGGATATCAGTTGGTTGAAGGTCTCCCGGTCGATCACGAGACAAGTGGTGCCATCTGGCGAGTCGCAGATTATGTTCGCCGTTCGCAAGTCATCGCTGGAAATAAAAAATGCGTATCGTACAGTAAATCGGTTTCCATATTTTTTATGTGTAGTATATACTCTATTTGGAGTATGCATTTGGATTATCGACTTCGCTTTGCACAATTGCCTGTCAAGTTTTGCCTTATTTCGTAGTACAAGACGTGGTCGTACGACATGTATTCGGTTCATCTGACTATATTACTTCTGTATAGTTCTGTTCTTCTGCATTTTCTTCTAATTTAAGTCTATATATCTTTAGTTATTAAAACAATTTATATTTTGGTCTGAAGGGTATGTTTGCAAGTTGCATGTTTGCACAAGAAGTGACCATCACATACTTCAAGAATTTCTAATTTCCAACTTCGATAACGTCGAATAGAAACGAGTTAGAGTTCTAGCCTTGCCGCTTTTCAAGAGGACATTTGGGATGTTAAAAGCCATCTAATTAGACTGACAATCCTAATAGAGCGCTTAGATATTTTTTTCTGATTAATTGTAGAAGTCAACTCATCTACCCGTGACTTCTAAATGCACTTTCGTTACTTTCATCGCGTTAAATAAAATATAGTTTGCAACGGACATTCAATATTATATCGCATTGGAGATCTTATAAAAAAATGCGCAAACGAACATGAACGGTTAGCGAATATAAAAATAGTGCGAAACGGGCAATGCCCTGTCTGAAACAGTGCCAAAGGGATTCTAAACAACTCGCGGTTTATTTCGTATATGTATATCTTGAATGCGCACACCAGATTTATATTTAACGATTGCTTAAATCACTAGATTTATTGTTAATCAATATATTTCTTAAATACATACCCCTGTAAAGCTTTTTCGCCGAAGAAGTCACCCTTCGTGAGGGTTCTGATGAATTTTTCGTCGTTGCTATTAGGGTGCTTTTGTGTCACCTTCACCTATAAGGAAAGCAAAATACGATGACTAACATCCTTAATATTTATTATCTCTTTAGGTATAATTTTGGACAAACATGTTGGCTTTTTATCGAACATAAATTAGCTACACAAAGGTTATCGGTATTTTGACGTCACTACATACAAAACATAACCGACTTCTCGAGTTTATTTCCCTAATTGTAACAGTCAATATTTCAGCCATGTTTTATACAGCAGTATTAATTTAGTAGTTTGGACTTCAGCCCCCCACTTCAGGATCATCTATACTAATAAAATCTGCACATTTATTTTTCTAGATAATATTGTGTGTGAATTTTCACAACCAAGACATAGCCCGTATGACAGACTATGGTTTTAAATCTTCTCGCGCAGGAAAGGAGCCCATGTCATACAATGGACCGGGAAATGAGCTAAACGATTATATTAAAGAATGATACGTTTTGGCAATTATGTACAGAGCATAATAGTATATTATAACGGTGTTTAATAAACACATAATAGAAGCAGTGAACATTAAGGTAACATTAAAGTTTAAACATATATAAACAAAGATGACTACTCTGTTGGACACACTGTAAGTACTTGTATTACAATAAAAGGTAATGCATCATTCGTGAGCATTCTATGATTTTTAAATTTATAATAACAATATTACAAAGTAATTATGAAGAGCGAAACTCGTTAAAGAAACCCTGAATATAAAATATTATCATACAATAATATGCTTGTAATTTGAATTGATTCTATGCGTTCGCGTCACTTTCGTTTTTAAACGTTACTAGTCTCCGGTGAGGTAGAGTAAAATATTAATGTTACTAATTAAAAATACTAGTTAAAAAAATTAATGTAAATATTAATGCTTAATGTTAAAACATTGGCATTACTGTTCCATACATTAGTTGGTCACGTTTTTATGACGTTTATCTAACCACACGCGCTGTTATGTTAATTACAGCTATTAAGTGTGTACTGCATATAAAAATAATATGACAGTAATTACTTGTGAAAGTTGACGTGAAATACTAGTCAAATACGTGTAATAAAATATAAAAAATTAACAAAACTGTTTATGAGTATTGCCGAGAAGCTATTATTCTAATGGCGTAATAGTGTTTTCTACGTCAATTATTATATTATCCAGTCCTATATTTAATATTGCAATGGTATTATACTTTAAAAACATTCTGTATGATTGGGAAGAATCAAAAAGACAGAGATTTACATAGTCTTTATTGTTGGTAACAAAGGACGGAAATTCCAATTGACATTTTCCATGACTATTTGACTTAGCCCAGGTGATGATGAAATTGTATAAACGCTATTGAAACCCTTCTTCATATAAGTTATACGGCGAACGCAAAATGTTCTTTGCGATTAAGTGCATAAGGGTGAAAATAGATCGTCATAAGAGGAATAACACATTGTACTATGTAACATGTAATGTGTTAAGAATTTATGAACCTATACACATGCATTCACAGATATGTAGGCGCGTGAGATGACTATTAAATTATTTGCCGCTAGGAAATGGCGGCAATGTCAATGCGAACGGGCGTTTTGCGTGTCAGTGGTTTCCGTTATCCTGTTTCAAATCGTAACACGTTTCTGGTTATTCACGATACAATTCTAAATTATTGTTGTTCACATATTTTGATAAGAATTTAACAAAGGTAAGGAGAAATTACAGATTACGAGTTAAAGTTTTGCCCGTCTCGTCGGTCTTGTTGGTTGCAAGTGCGACTGCCGATCGGGAGGTCCCAGGTTCGATTCCCCGGTCGAACATTACAAAAGAGTTTTTCTAGTTTAGAAATTTTCTAAGAAATTTTCTAGAAAATCTAAATTACAATTCTAGTAGTGGTTCGGAGTCTGGATATGTGCTCCATGCATGGCAATAGGCTCACCACCTGTTCCATAGTGGGACTTAAACGTAACCGGTGAAAAGTGGGAGTGTTCTGCATTCTTCTGCCTACCTCTTCGGGGATTACAGGCGTGAAGTTACGTTACGTTACGTTACGAGTTTAAAACATTTCATGTAGGTATGTATGTACATAAATGTAAAGGAATTTGTACAATTATAAACAAATTTTGTAATCATATAAGATAATTTTTTAAAACGATATATATTATGTAAATGCTAAAATTGCATTATATAGATGCTCATTACGAATTAGCTTTTAGTAAAGTCATAATTAGATAGATGTATAATTAAGTAATGTAGATATAGTAATTTTATATCCGTTTAAATTATTAGACTTTTTAGATTTGTCGATATCATTTTGGGCGTCAATGCATATCGCCAAAAAAAAGTTTTGTCTGTAAGACTATATCGCTGAGAAACCGCCAAGTGGTCTTAACGCACTTGGTGTAGTCTCGCCCATGGTATTTGTAAGTGTATTACAAACTGGTTATGTAGCTATTGGCTATTTCAATTCAGTCACACGCTTTTGACCTATGGACTATCACCGTGGCTAAGCGAAGTTGTCACGTTGTTACCTAAAACGTGATTAAGAAAAAACAAATTAATCAACTATTTATTTGTAGTTACGTCAATGGTGCATACACAATTTAAAAATTCATTTAATATAATTACACTGGTGTTAACTAATAAAAATAAATTTGGAATCATTAATTTTATTGAAAAACGTAAGCGCTCCGTAAATTATAAGTTTGAGTGTCGTTTACAGTTTAAGTAACATCAAACAAGAGATAAAAGCACAAAAACTCGCGACAAACGTTTATGAGATAAGAGCGGAAATGAGATAAAAGTGACGATGGTTTTTAAAGGGTCTCAAAGGGTCGACTCTCACTGGCACCCATATATAGTATCAGTCACAGATCGATCACGACATAGTTTAGCCTCAACCGACCATCTATTAAACGGAAAATAACTCAATGTGATTTATGTTCTACAATACTCGCTCAATATTAGAACAAACTACATGATCTCACTTCATCATATTATTCTCTTTCCCTTAGATCTGTGTATCAGTTCTGTTACTCAAGCGTAATAAATTACGAATTATCTACTTGTTAAAGGTGTTCAGAAGACTCTGAACGTCAGGCGATCGGAGTGAAAGGTTGACATTTAATCCATGAGGCCTTTACGACTTATGATCGTTAAGGACTGACTTTGTGTATCCTTTATACCCCTCATTTATACATTCAACTTATGAATGTTTCAATGTTAAACATGTGCAAATAAAAAATATTTTCATGAAAAAGTATAATACAAACAATATTAATGTGTCTAATCCAAGTCTAGAAAAGAGCTGAGAACCTCTTTGAATTTATGAATACATTTTAAAAGAATATTGTTTATTATTAAGAGTAATAAACAATACTCTTGAAAAAACAGAATAAAGAAGAATTACTTTTTGAAAATCAAATTTAAAAACAGTATCTTGAAATATCTTACAATATTGTAGAAAAGATATAATGCGGAGTTACACATGAATAAATCTTAAAGATGTCGGCTAATCCGACTTTCCTCTCGATGTAATCTGTAATCGATCAATTTTATCGGATATTTAATATGCTATGGAAATTATTATAATGAGCGACAGCTTTCACTTCGATGAACGCATTGAAGGTTGTCGCGTGTTTATTGTTTATTATTATTATTGTTTGTTATAACTAAACATTTATTTTCGATGTAGTACATTAAAAATTCGGTAACAACTATTAACAGCCACAAAATCTCTTAACCGGTTGATACTTCGTAGTTATAAAGGTACTCTCTTAATTTTATTAACTTAACGCGTTATCAACATTACATGAATTACACTACAAGCGCTTTTTAGGCCTAACACTACATAATCTCATCTTTACATTTCTGAGGTGATTACGCATGAGCCATTAGTTCTAAATTTAACAAATTGTATGCGCATGTATTCATCTTGGTATATCGTTTTATTATACCGCTTCATTGCATACAGGTTACTGGGTTCGTTGCCGGTCGGCCAGTTATCTGTCTAATGAACTTATCTCTTTTGAATCAGGTTATTTATACTAGCCATAGTCATTACGTTTATGTCCACTAAGCCCACGATACAAGGAATCGTACTGTGGCGCTATGAGTACAATGTAATACTATGCAACCATTATTTTTAATTATTTAATCAATGTAAAACTTATTAAAAAATTACGTATTTCCGAACAAATGGACAATATCTCGTTTGTAAGAAAAATAATTCGATACCAACGTATATGTCCGGCATATGCAAAACTTGCAGTAAATATGTATATAATTGCTGTTATATAATCACAATGGAGATGAAAGAGAAAAATTATAAAACTCTCATCATATTATATCCATTTGTATATTATATTGTATTAAAAAAATTTAACAATGTATTAAAAAGTCACAATTAGTATGTAACAAGTTGTAAGCAACATTAACAAGTTGAATTTAATTTATGTAATTTAATTCTTTCGACTAATTTTATATCCAATTATAAACATTCTGAAAAATAAACATAATTAAGCGTTCATCAAATCACTGAACTACGCTTGTGCAAGAAATGTTTTTATGAAACAAATGAATAATGATATTGCAACAGGCTTCATAGGAAATATGGTGTAATAAGCGATTTGGTAGGAACGCGAAGGCAGACAAAGCCTACATGGACTATGAAAAACCCGGTCTCCGGTCTCCGGTCATAATGCGCCGACACCAGTGTCTGCCGGTACGCTGACCTTGCGGGCACAATAGCACGACACCTCGGTCGCGGCAACCTCCATGCCTCACGGTTAGGGCTGCCTCAGAGCCACCAGGACTGCCACAGTTCGTAGATTTCCTCAAATTTATTTGAATTTGTTTTAGGGTATTTCAAAATTTTACATAACAACTAAAATTTCTATCCATGATGTTAAATTAAAAGACAATTTCGTTTCATGAATCGTTCACAAGATGCATTTTTATTTCTAACATGCACACAATTATTTCTTACATAACATGTTACATATTAATAAATAATTCATAAACCTTCTTTAAATTCGTTAATAAATGTGCAAACAAGAAATAATTAACATTGATATTGTTTATTTATTTAAATTAAAATATCCAATACTTAAGATTACGTAATATCAGATGTTACTAGATTTTATATAAGTTTTTGTGACCATACACCAAAACTAACACAACATCTGACAATCCACAACCAATGGAGACCGCCAAATAATCACGTATGCTTCTACGTACTGCCTTGACAAATTTATTCACATATTATAAATTGTGAGTTAAATATCACGAAAAGGAACATTTATTTTTGTTTCTTTTAAAAACACAGACATGCACAACGAAGACTGACCGCGCACGGAAATGTCGACGCATTACTGTGTGTGATGACGTACATTCTATATTTATATTCCGAGTAAAAGTGAAGTTATCTCGCATACGAATAAAAATGGCATAAAGTCGGCGCTACCTTAAACGGCAATGAGCTGCTACATACAATAGTTCAAACAATTGGACACATTCGATTCCACGAACAGTTTAGTTTTTCCAGGCGCGGAACTGCGTGTTAGTCGCGCGCTAATTACTCCCTGTACAAATAGTTGTACAATGTGAATCATATATAGGGTCTTGATACTTAATTAGTTACGGAACCGGCAGACTGTGAAACTGACGTACCTCGTGTAGAATCAGTGCGTGTACATCCATTACAAAGGTTTAGTAGAAGAGCTTATGAGACTATAATCTAATGAACTACAAACTTTGGATTCGGATTGAAAATAGTGTCCATTTTAATCAGGTTTATAGATTTTCATAAATGTAACATCACGCCTATAATACCCAAAGAGGTATGTAGTGTGGTACACTCCCATGTTTCACCAGTTAACATTTACATGACTCCATGGAATAGGTGGTGAGTTTATTGCCATACAAGGGGCACATATCTTGACTTCAAGCGGAGATTTGAACTCAGGACTTCTCGTTCGGCAGTCGCACTCGCAATCAACACGACCAACGAGGCAGTTGAACATATTAACTTTTAGCAACTAATAAAATTAATTATGGTTTCAATCTGATTCTATGAGCAGAACCGTGTACATCAGTAGAAAGTTAAAAGGATTGATGATAATGATAAAATACTAAAAGTCTAAGGATAAATTTATAGACTTATATAAATGCCAACGTAATGGAAACAAACGACTGAAATTTACTTGGCACAACTCAGCAAATTGAACAACTAAATTGCAGTTTATTTGAATAATAAAAAATATATCGACCTAACAAGAAATGCATCATTCAACGAAATAAACTTACCGCGCGCGGTAACATGATCGACTCACACGTAATGCCAAGGTGATCCTCTTACCTCTTACACAATCTCCGTGTCTCAGGTAATAGCAGTGCGAATATTATTAATGACTTTGTAGTCATTTTATGTGCAATTTCATATCTATGTAGGATATTATACCTTGCAAAATGTGTTACAGCAAATATACCTTTAGTAATTTTAACATAAATAAGTACTAAAATAATAAATTAAAATTATTAATATTTATAATCACGAAAAATCGGTTCATATGTTCTTAACCGTTCAAGATTAAAACGAAATGAATATGAGAAAAAAACCCGGACGATATAATATAAATAAAATTATTTGAACTCACAAATTAAACGTCGTTAAAAATTTCGAAATGTGACGTTAATAGAGTTTTAATGGCGTCCAGTGGGTAAAAGTCACTCTCCATTGAATAACGACCGCAATGAAGCGTAATTGACTTGATCATCACATCCGCTAAGAGTTGTTATAGTTTCTACGATAACTTTAAGTGTGTGGACTACTATAATCATATTGACTAGACGATTTTTTGAAACTACATCTTAATAATCGACTCGATTGGAAACTTAATTTTTTCTATAATTTATAGTAGGTTCCGAGATTATCATAGTCAATATGGCGTATATTTTCAATGTATAATTGCACTGAAAATATCCCAAAGCATTATTCTCAATGTACGTAACATGACGCTGTGATCTTCGCATAGGTAGGCGGATAGGGTGTTGTACACTCCCACGTTTCAGCATTTACCTTTATGTCCCAGTATGGGATAGGTGGTGCATGTATTGCCATACACCAGGCGAACGTACAGGCTCCGAGCTACTATTAGTAAATTTAAGTTAGAAGAATTCAATACTGCCTGACGCGTGGATTGAATCGTCCGTTGCGCTTGCAACCAACACAACCAAAGAGGCAAACATTATTCTAAAAATATTTCATTTTATCTTTAAAAAAAAAGAAATTAGAGTATATTACGGCTAGGATTTGCTTAGGATAAAATCACATTAGAGGTTAAATTAATATACTTTTAAAAATACGATACAAGAGGAGAAATTATAAATCTCGTGAAGGTTTAAAGAGCAGGAGAAAGTCTGTTAAGATAAACATGATGTTATGAACATATGATGTCATAC